>JAJJKW010002239.1:0-10487 GCA_023805745.1 Isotricha sp. YL-2021b
AAAATAGAAAGTTTTTATGTTTATTAAAATAAATGAATTTAAATAAATAAAATTATTTAAGAAAGAATTACCTGAATAAATTTAAACCTTCAAAGCATTTACAAAAAATTTCATTTTTAATTATAAATATTAATTTATTTAATTTGTTAAAATTAAATTTCATTATATTATGATAAATTAATTCCATTTATTTATTCTAAGAATATTAAAAAATAATAAAATATTTTTACAATATTGTTGTTATATTTACAAATATAAAAAAAATGAAAAAAAAAACTGAAGAACCCAAAAAAATTGAAGAATCAAAAAAACCAGAAGAAAAAAAAACAAAAGAAGAGGAAAAAGGAAAACAAGAAAAAGAAAATAAAAAACAAGAAGAAAAAAAAGATAATTCTAAATCTCCACCAAGAATAAAAAGACCAAAAACATTTAATATAGATTATATTTTTCGAAGAGAACAATACACAATAAAAAATCAAAAATTTTCATTAACATTTCAAGAAATGAAAAAATTAATAAGTGAACAATTAGATATTCCAGAATCAAATTTTCAAATATATTATTTAGAAAAAGAAATGACAAATTCAAAAACAAAAATACATGATTTAATAAAAGATAATAAAATAAAATTTTTTGAAGTAAAAAAAAAAGTAAGTCAAGCAATAAATGAATCAATAAAAACATATACAAATACAATAAAAATAAATAATATAAAAGATGCATTTGATTTTAATAAACAAATTGATATGTTTTTTTCAGATTTATGTTTAGAAAAAGATTGTATTTCAGAACCAACTTCTTTAGAATCATATAATGTATCTTTTACAAGAAGTGATTTAGCATTTGATTTTAATAGATTTTTAATTGTTTTAAAAAAAATAAATGAATTATATAAAGATATTGAAATTGAGGTTCAGATTCCTAAACATAATATAAAAAATTCTTTATTAGACAATAATAATAAAAAATATAAAAATTTTAAAATTCCTTCAGCTGAACATTATAGAAAACAATTAGGAGATTATTATACTTGGAATGATATTAAAAGAATTCAAAGTATGGAAGGAAGAGAAAAATGGATTGATCAAAGAGGCTTTTATAATAGTGCTGGACCTGTTAAAAATAAAATTTAAAAAAAAAAAAGATTTATTTCTATATATTAATAATTTTGTTATTTGAGCAAAAATTTTTATAATTTTTCTTTATTTTAAAAAAGAAAAATTAAGTTATTGAAATTATAAAATTAAAAGTTTTATAAATTATTATTAAGAAAAAAATTAATATAATTAAACATTAACTGAAAAAAAAAAATAATAAAATGATAAATAAAATGATAATTTAAATAAAAATAGACAAAAAATGACTTATAATGAAAATGAAATAAATTTATTAGAAGCAGAAATTTCAAAATTAAACACAAAAATAAATTCTCTTCATGATGATAGAAGAAATTTAACAGCTCAATTAAGTGAAGAAAAAAGTAAAAATATACAAATAACAAAAATCCAAAATGAAAATAGACAATTATTAGATTTAATAAAAGAAAAAGAACAAATAATAGATAATTTACAAAATGAAATAATTGATTTAAAAAAAGAAAATAAAACAATAGGAAGAGAATTAGAAAAAAAATATGAAAGTGAAATAGGATATTATAAAAATTTACATGAAACAAATACAACAAAAATAGATAATGCAAATATAGTTTTAAAATTAAATGAAAGACAACATGAAGCAATTTTAAAATTAGAAGATAAAATAGAAGAAATAAAAAAAGCTGAAATTGAATATAATAAACAAGTTGAAATTAAACATGAAAATCAATTTACAAGTTTAAAAAGAAAAATGATGGATCATATTAAAAATGCTCAAAAAAATATGGCTCAAAGTAATTTAGATAATTTAGATTTAAATACTAAAATATCTAAATTAACTACTAATCAATTATTAATTGAATTAGAAGAACAAAGTTATCAAATTGAAGAATTAATTAAAGAAAGAGAAAAAAATCAAAAAGAAATTTTTGCTTTAAAAACTGAAATTAAAACTCATCAAAAGGTAGAACATATTTTACAAGAAAAAAATAAAAGATATTTAGATATGGTTAAAGCTTGTGATAAAAAAATGGAAACTTTTAAAAAAAAATTTTTAAATAATAATATTAAGATTAATGATTTAAATATTGAAAGTGAAAATAATGAATATCAAGATACTGATAATAATATTAATAGTAATAATTTTCAAAATTTTAAAAAATATGAAAAAATGTATAATAAATTATTTAAAGATTATCAAAATTTAAAAGGAATTTATGAAAGTTTAAGAGATAGAGAAAGATTACATCAACAAAAATTTGAAGGAATAATAAATTTATATAAACAAGCAATTGATGATATAGTTAATGATGAAGAATTTAAAAATAAAAAAGATATATATGTTGATATTGAAGAAGTTAAAAAAGGTAATTTTGAAAAATTTACAAAAGAAGAAAAATATTCTATTTTAGTTTATTTAATGAAACATTTATTACCTTTAGTTAATAGTGAAAATAATGAAATAAAAGATATTAAAGAACAAATTGATTCTGTTGAAATTGGATATAATGGAAATAAACAATTTATGAGTAAAACTACTTATGGAAATTTTGATTTTAAATCTAAAATGAATTCTTTAAATAGTCGTAAAATTTCTAAAAAAAATAGTATTAATATTGCAAGAAGAGCTATTTCTAATATGGCTGAAAAAAAAAATAATATCAAAAAAAAAACTTATTCTACTAAATTTCCTAAAATTGAACATTTATTTTCTGAAAATAATTATAAACAAAAAGATAGAGATTCAAAAATTCTTTATAGATTTTTGAATATTACTAACAATTAAACTTTTTAATATTTTTAGTATTTAAGTAAATAATAAAAAGTATAAATATGATTTTTTTATTTTTTCGATTCTATTTGATAAATATTTTGTTTGTTTTTAATTTTTTTTTTATAATTTTATATAAAATCTAACTAAAGAAAATACTTATAATATTTTTTATTATTTTATTTTATTTCATTTTATTGAATTATAATTATAAAAAAATGAAAAGTTCAGTCAAAGAGATAGGTATTTCACAAAATAAATTCAACTAAAAATTCTTGTTTTTGTTTTCTAAATATATTAGAGAAAAAATCTTTTATTCAATATTAATTAAAATAATAATTAAATTATTTTTTATTAATTATATTTTTTTTATTATTTTTATGTAATGTCTTGTTAATTTATTTGATGGAGTTTTAAATTAATAATTTTTTTTATTTATTATAAAAAATTTTTTAAAACTTTTTCAAAACATTCAAAAGGAAAAGAATTAAAAAAAATAATGGAAACAAATATCGAAGAAGAAAATGTTAAATTGATAAATTCTTCCCAAAATGAAATACCATCATCTTTATTTGATACCTATAAAGGATTATTATTTATGTTTTTTTCTTGTTTATTAAAAAGTTTATTTGGAATATTATGTAAATATTCATTATGGAGAAACCAAGAATTAACATCATATCATTTATTATTTTATAAAGTATGTTTTATGTTAACTTTATTTTCTATATTTTCAGTAACAATATATAAAAAAGATAAAAAATCTTTATCAACAATAACTCAAATAAATAAACAACAATTAATATTTTTAATAATTCGTTCATTATTATCAATTTTAGCATGTTCATTAACAACATTTTCTTTAAAATATATGAGTATAAGTGATGTTTTTGCAATATTTTATTTATATCCTGGAATAGTAGTTTTACTTTCAAATTTAATATTAAATGAAAAAGTAGAAAAATTTGATTATATATGTTTAATTGCTTGTTTTATTGGAGTTATTTGTGTTTTGAGACCAGGAATAGAATTTTTTGAAGGAAAAAATATATTTGGAATTTTAACTATATTTGTTTTATTAAGTGCTTTATTTAAAGCTTCTGAAGATATTATTTTAAGATATATTGGAAAAAAAATACATTATTTAATTATTCCTTTTTTATATTCTGGAGTAGGATTTTTTATTTATTTATTTCAAATAATTATATTTGATGAAAATAAAGGTTTAATTATAAAATTAAGTTTTTATGATTGGATTATTATTTTTTTAATTGCTTTTTTATCTGTTAGTTATCAATGTTTAATGGCTCTTGCTTTTGGAAATGAAAATGCAGGAAGAGCTTCTATGATAAATTATTTTCAAATTTTATTTACTTTTATTGCAGATATTATGGTTTTTAACAGAAAAACTGTTTTTCTTGATTATTTTGGTATTTTTTTAATTTTTGGATTTAATTTTACTAATGGATGTATTAAAATTTATTCTAGAAGTAAAAATATTGTTTTTAAAAAAATTGAAGATGATGTTTATGATAATAATAATAATAATAATGTTTAATTTTTCAATTTTTATTTTATTATGATTTTATTTTATTTATTTATTTAATTTTTTAAGTAATTTGTTTACATAATATAAATGTTATATTTTTATTTCAATTTTTTTTTTTATGTTTATTAAAAATATTCATAAATAAAATAAATAACTTAAATTTTTAATGTCTGATTTCGAAAAATTTAATTATAGTTTAAATGATGATAATTTACAAAATCAAATTTTTTCTATTTTAAAAGGAGTTGGAGCTATTGAAGAAAATGAAATTGAATTTAAAGAAAATTTAAATGATTTAAAAGATAATTTATTTGGTGATGAGAATTATTCAATTGAAGATTTTGATGATATTGAAACTAATCATAATACTAGTTTTAGTCAAAAATCTTTTTTAAGAGAAAAAAATGAAAAAAGTTTAACTACTAAACATAATTATAATTTCATCTTTAATTGTAATAAAGAATTTAGAAGAGATAAAAAATTTCCTACACAAAATTATTTTTCTAATTACCCTTTTCATTCTATTTTTGAAAATAAATATAAACATAATGTAAACAAAATTCCAAATAATTGTTTTATTTATAATTTTTTTAATAAAAAAAATGTAGATAATAATAATAATAATTTAAATTTAAATCCTTCTTTTGGTTTAAAAATGCCAATAAGAACATATAATTTTATAACAAAACCTCAAAATTCAAATTCACATAATAACGGAAAAATAAGTAAAAATAATTTAAATTTAGGAGAAAAAAATAATACAAATATGAATTTTTATAATAAAAATCAAAGATTAAAAAAAGATAAAAAATATATTAACAATTTAATAAATGAAAATATATCAAAAGAAGTAGAGTTTTTATTAAAGCAAAATATGTGTTTTAATATAGAAATTTTTAATAAATTAAAAGGCAAATTTATTTCATTAATCAAAGCCCAGCAAACAAGTAGAATTCTTCAATTATATCTAGAAAATACTTCACCTTATATAATTCATTTAATATTTTTAGAATTGAAAGATGAAATAGAAAAATTACTTTTTGATATTTATGCCAATTATTTTTGTCTGAAAATATTTTATTATTTAAATGATGAAGATAGGATAATTTATCTAAATAATATAAAAAATAATTTAGATAATTTATCTATTAATAAAATATCTACTTATCCTATCCAATGTATAATAGAAATTTTAAATAATGAAAAAGAACAAGAAATAATTTTTAATGGAATAAAAAATAATTTAATGAAATTAAGTATTGATATATATGGAGCACATGTTTTAGAAAAAATTCTTTATTCCTTTAATTATGAAAAATTCTTAATTCATATTTCAAATTTCATTTTAGATAATTTTTTATTATTAGTGAATAATTCAAATGGATTATGTATTGTAAAACAACAAATTATAATCGAATATAAAAGAAAAAATGAAAATAATTTTAAAAAATTAAAGAAATTATTAATAGATAATTCTTTAGTTTTAATCCAAAATCCATTTGGAAATTATGCTTTACAAATGGCAATTGATAATTGGGAAATAGAAGATTTAAAAGAAATAATTTCTTCTTTTAAAGGTAAATCTCTATTATTATCTATTCAAAAATTTTCTTCAAATGTAATTGAAAGATGTATTGAAAAAAGTGAAGAATTTTTATATAATTTTATATATGAAATATCAATTAATGATGATTCAATTGGTTTATTAATTAAAAATAATTATGGGAATTATGTAATTCAAACAGCTTTAAAAGCTTCTAAAAATAATAAACAAATTCAAAATATTATTGTTAATATTATTAATAAAAATTTAATTATTCTAAATGATAAAAAAATGATAAATAAATGGAAAGGTATAATTTCTAATATTAATAATTGAAAAATATAACTATAAGATTTTTGTAAAATAAACTTTTTTTAGGTAAAAGTATTATCAATTTGTATTATTATTATATTAGAAAAGAAATATGTATATAAAATATAAAACAAAATTTAGTAAATTATTTATTTATTATAATAAAATCAGAATTATCTATCTTTATGTATAATTGATTTTATTAAATATAATTTTATATTTGAAAAATATTTTAAAAAATTAAAAAATATTTTTATAAAAAATAAAAATGACAGAAAATGAGGGATATGAAGAAATTGAAGTATCTGAAAAAAGTGATAGCTCAAAAAGAGAAAACTTATATACAAATGAAAATCGTTTCAATTATGGTTATTCAGATAGAAGAGAAAAATATCCTTTTGAACAAATAAATGATAATTTAGAACAATATAATGATTATTATGATAATAAACGAGATAATAAAAATACTTTTTCAGATTATGAAAAAAATCCAATGGCTGATATTTTAAGTAAAATGAATATTACAAAAAGTTATCATCTTATTAATAATGAAAATTATGAAGATAATAATACAAATAATTATAATTATAATGATAATATGAATAATAATAATGTAAATCCAAATTATAAAGAGTATAATTTAAATTCAATAGATAATAATATTAATGAATATGATGATTATAATAAAAGGAATGAAGATTTTTGGAATGAAAATAAAAAAAATGAATTTAATTTTAGTAGAAGAAATCTTTCTCCTAATAAAAGGAATAAAGAATTAGGTGTTATTGAAGAAGAAAAAGAAGAAAAAAGTGAAAAAAAAGAAGAAAATAAAGAAGATCCTTCTTCTCTTTTTGAAGGTTTAGGAAGAAGAAGAAGAGGAAATACTGCAAGTCCAAAAAAAACTGAAAAAAGAAATATTAATAATAATAATAATTTTAATAATAATGTTAATAATAATAATAATAAATATAATTATGATGTTTCTATAAAAGAAGAAAAAATAATTAATAAAGAAGAAAATGAACCTAATATTACAAATATTCAAATTATTAAACAAAACAAAGATAATAATAAAGATATTTTAAAAAATAATTTAGATTCTAATATTAGTAATAGTAATCTTGTAAATAATAATAATATTATATCAGAAAATAAAGAAGATGAAATTCCAAGTGAAGATATAAATAATAATAATAATTCTTTTGATAATAAAAAAAAAGAAAATGATAAAAAAAAAGAAAATGATAAAAAAAAAGAATTATTGGAATTGGAAAATAGTTTAAATATTATTACACAAAAATATAAAAAAGAAAAATATAATTATGAAAATGAAAAAAAAAATTTAGAAAATATTATTGATGATAAAGATAAAGAAATAGAAAATAAAGAAGATGAAATAAGAAAAATAAATGAAGAAAACAAAAAAAAAATAGAGGCAATAAAATCAAAATATAAAAAAGAAATTGAAGAAATAAATGAAAATAATAAAAAAAATGAAGATTTATTAAATGAAGAAATAGAGAATTTAAATAAAAAAATAAAAGAAGAAGTTAATAAAGAAAAAGAGAAATTAACAAAACAACATAAAAAAGAATTAGAAAATTTAAAAAATGAATATAAAAAAGAATTAGAAATACAAATATTAAATTATGAAAATGAAAATGAAAAATTAAAAAAACAATTAGAACAACAAATTGAATTAAATAAACTTTCAAATCAAGTTGAAAATTCTTTTAAACAAATGAATGATATTGTTTTTAAATTATCAAATGAAAAAGAAAATCAAAATCAATCAAATAAAGTATATCAAGACTCTTTAATTAATTTAGAAACAAGATTAAAAGATTTAGAAACAAATTTAAAAATTGATAAAGAACAATTTTTAAAAGATAAAGAATATTTTGATAAAGATTTTAAAGAAAAAAGAGAATTAAATGCAAAAGAAAAAACTCAAATTGAAAATGAAAAAAATGAATTAAATATTCTTCAAAAAAAAATAAAATTAGAAGAAGAAAATTTAGAAAATGAAAAAAGAGAAAATGAAAAAATATTTGAAAAAAAAAAAAAAGAATTAAATGAAATAGAAATAAAATTTAAACTACAACAAAATGAACTTGATTATCAAAGAAAAAAATTTGAAGAAGAAAAAAAATATTTTGAAAAATATAAAAATGAACAACTTGAAAGAATGGAATCAGAAAATAATGAAATAATGAAAAAAAAAAATTTAGCATTTTATGAAGAAGAAGAAGCAAAAACAAATAAAAAAAATATAGAAAAACAAGTAAATTTACTTTCAAATCAAATTTCAAAAATAAATCAAACAAAACAAGAAAATGAAATTCAATTAGAACAAATTGAAAAAGATAAAAAAGATATAAGTTTAGCAGCTAAAAGAATTAATAATTATATTCAAACTTTAGATGAAAAACAAAAAGGAATTGATAAACAAAATGAATTATTAGAAATAAAATTTAATGAATTAGAAAAAAAAAGTTTAGAATTACAAAATGAAAAATTGCAAATTGAACAACAAAAAAGTGATTTAAAGTTAGAAATTCAAAAAATTCAAATATTAAAAATTAAATTAAATAATGAAATTATATCAAATAAAAAAAGAAATAATATGAATAATAATAATGATTACAATAATAATAATTATAATACTAATGTTAATTTTAGTACTTTTAATAGTAAATTATCTGAATCAAATTATTTAAACAATTCTATAAATACTTTTAATAATAATCAATTTAAACAAATAGAATTTCAACCAAATCAAACAACAAGAAATTTTCCTTCAAATAAACAATTTAATGCAGATGAATATTTTGAAAAAGTAAAAAAATATAATCAAAATGAAAAAAATCCAAATTTAGAAATATCTAAAGAAAAAGAATATTTAAGACAAACTAAAGAAAATTTTTATAAAACAACATCATTTAAATAAAATATTATTTTAAATTATTTTAAAATATTTAATTTTATTAATTTATTTATTCTTATATTTGTTTAATATTATTTAAACAATTATATTCTTAACAAAAAAATTATTTTCTCTACATTTTTTACCTATTAATTCATTGTCTTTAAAAGTTTTTTATTACAAATATTTATTTGTTCATTTTTCAAAAAACTTCTTTTGTTTTAATAAATTAAATAAAACAATATTTCTCAAAATTTTAATCATTCTTATAAAAAACTTCACGATAAAAATTTCAATTTACAATAATTTAAAATAAAAAAAAATAAAAAATTTCTCCCAAAAAAAAAAATAAAAAAAAAAAAAAATACCTTTTTAAAAAATAATTTAAAAAACCTGAAAAAAAAAAAAACTATTTAAAAAATGTCAATATCAAAAGCAGAACATGATGAATTATGCTGTGTATATGCAGGATTATTATTATTTGATGAAGGAGTAGAAATAACAGCAGAAAAATTAAATAAAGTAATAGAAGCATCAGGAAATAAAGTAGATTCTTATTATCCAGAATTTTTTGGTAAATATTTACATGATGTAGATATTAAATCAATGTTAAGTGCACAACCTGCTTCTGCTCCTGCAGAACATCATGAAGAAGAACATAAAGAAGATAATAAAAAAGGAGATAAAGGTAAAAAAGGTGAAAAAAAGAAAAAAGAAGAAGAAAAAAAAGAAGAAGAAGAAGAAGAAGAAGGATTTATGGATATGTTTGGTTAAAGTTTTCATTTTCTTTTTTATATATTTAATATAATATAAAAAACTAATTTTTATATTATATTTACACAGAGCATTTTTTATTTATTTTTTTTTTTTTTTTTTTTGAGTTTTTGTTTATGGTTTTTTTTGAGTTTGTTTTTTGTTTTTTTGATTTGATTTTCAAAAGTTTATTTTTTTTTTTCTTGATATGATTTTTTTATTAATTATTTTTTTATTTTAAATAATTAATAAAAATAATATAAATCATTAAAATTAAATAAAAAAAAATTATAACTGAAAAAATATATAAAAAATAAAATATAAGAAAAAAAATGGATAAAGAAAGAAAAGCAATAATAAAAAATTCAGATATGACAGAAGATATGCAACAAGATGCAATTAATGTAGCAACAAAAGCAATAGATTCATATAATATAGAAAAAGATATTGCTTGTTATATTAAAAAAGAATTTGATAGAAAACATAATCCAACTTGGCATTGTGTTGTTGGAAGAAATTTTGGAAGTTATGTTACTCAT
>JAJJKW010002240.1:0-10469 GCA_023805745.1 Isotricha sp. YL-2021b
AAATAGTTTTTGAAGAAAATTCAGTTTTTCCTTCAGAATTAACTATTCATAATGGTGAATTTTATCAAAAAGGTGGTTTAATTATTTTAAAAATTAAATTTGAAAATGAAGAAAATAAACCAAAAATAAATTTTAGATTAAATTATTCTGAAAAAAATGGAGAAAAATATAGTCAAAATTATTATGTTGATTTTAATGATACAAATGATGGTAATATTAAATCTTTAGAAACAGGAATTTCATTATATTATTATGGTTCACTTATGGAAGATTTTTATAAAGAAAAAAGAACAAAAAAAGATAAAACTTTTTATATTGAAAAAATTGATTGTTGTAAAAAATTTCTTGAAGATCATTATAATACTTATGATAATAATGATAAAATGAAAAAACAATATTTAAATCATTTAAATGAATGTAATAATTTTTATGATAAAAATATAATAAAAAAATAATTTAATTATTATTTCAAAAACTTAAATTCAAATATAATTTTTCTTTATTTCAATTTGATAAGATATTTTTTTTATTTTCAATATGTTAATTTTTTTCAAAATATAGAAAAAAGTTAAATATCTAAAATTTATCATAAACCCAAAACTTTAAATTATTGTCTTCTAAGCTTATAATTGTTTTATTTTTTGTTTTAATATAAAAAGGTTTTTGGCAAAAAAAATTATAGGAAATAGGTGTATCTTCTATTAAATCTTGATTATAAAAGGTAATATAAAAACTACTACTTTTATCTTCATATATTACAATTAAAAAAAAAAATCCATTTATTCCAATCAAAATATCATCTATTATATTTGAGATAAAAATGGATTTTTCTATTTTTCTTTCTTTATAATTAATTATTCTTAAATCAATATCAGAAAAAAATAAAAATAAATTATCATCAATTTTTTTTAATATATCATTCTTATTTTGATTATCTCTATAATTATTAAGAAATAAATTAAATCCTGGTTTTTTTTCTTCATAAGTAATTAGATTTAAAATCCAAAGTTCAAATTTATTAACAATAAGTAGATTATTTTCATTAAATAATAAAAAACATCTCATATCAAAAGTTTTCAAATTTTCAATGATTGTAATTAATTGAAAAAACTTATTCTTAAATTCATATATTTTAATATTTATTTCTCCCAAAATATATATTTGATTACTATCGGATTTTATTATATTTTTGATTTCTTTTTTATTATTGATTAGTTGTATTAATTTGAGTTCTTTAATTTTTGTAAAATTATTATCATATATAAGTTCCCAAATTCTTATTATACTTTTATATGATATTATAAAATTATCATTAATAATTATACAATCTTTTATTTGAAATTTTTTAAATGAAATTTCATAAATTATTTTTTTGGAACTTTGAGATAAAAACATTAACTTATTTTTACAAATAATTATTATTATTTGATTTGATAATATTTTCATTGATTCACAAGATAAATTTTCATTAGTAAAATGAAATTCATCAATTTTTTTAATATATCTTATATCATTATCTTTTAAATTTTTATAATTTGAATTAAATGATAAATCTTTTAACATTTTTTTAATCAATTTATAACAACTGATTGAATAATATATTTTTTTATTTTAATTTAAATTGGTTTTCCTTTTTTTACAGTTTGTTTAAAATTCATTTTATAAAAATCATTTGGTTTCTTAAAAAGAATAAAATAATATTTACTATGAACTTTATTCTTAATAATAAAATAAATTTAAAACTAGAATTGTAAAAGATTTGATTCTTTAAAACAGAATAACAATATATAATTAAAATAAAAAGAATTATTACTGATATATCACAACTATATTTCTTCTCTTTAACTTCATAAATTTATCTTTAATAAATTTTTTAAATTTAAATTATAAAAAAATTGTAATTATATAAATATTTATATAAAAATAAAAAATGAACTATCTCAATCATTATCATCTTTATTTCCAAAAACAAAAAAATAATATTTTTTCAATCAAAATCTTCACATCCAAAAAAAATAGTAATAAAGAACTCAAAAAACAAAAATAAAAAAATTATTTGCTCTTTTTTAATTGTTAATATCATTATTAAACAAAATATAAATTATAAAGAGTTTAAGAAAAAAAGATTTTAAAACCTCAAAAATATTAAAGAATAAAAAAATCAAATCCAATTTTTAATTCATGATTCAATAATAAAAATAACTTAGTAAAAACAATTTTTTAAATAAGTTTTCATTATCATAATTTTTATTGAATAATAAAATATATTTAATAAATACGACAACATTAATAAATATATTATACATATCTCTAAATGATGTATTATATACCATCAATTCATTTTTAATTCAAAATCCAACAGAAGATATTCAAATACAATCATATTCTATATTAAAATATAATTTAAATGAAAATGAAAGATTAAAAACTTCAATTGCAGATCCAAAAGAAAGAATTTTAAATAAAGGAATTCCTCTTATTTTAAGTGTTGATGAAAATGATATAATAAAATTTAAAAAAAGTGAATGGAATGGTAAAATATATTTTAAATATACTATGAATGATTCTATTCCTTCTTCTTTTTATGGAGAATTATATTCTGAAAATATTAAAATTATTCTTATTTCAGAAAATAATAAATATAAAATAAACTTAGCAAATTAATTAAAAATAAGATAAATTTAAAAAAGTTTAGAATGAAGAAAATTAAAAAGAGAAATACAAAGTTAATATCTCTAAATCATATTTATTTATAATCTCATATATATTATTAATATTATATTTCATTTATCTTTTCCAACTAAATGAATAGACAAGAAGTTAAAATATCCTATTCATTATCTTTATTTTTTGAGAATTTAAAAATTATATTTTCTTTAAATAACAGATTCTTTAATAATTTATTATTGTTTAATATAAATATTTTTAATTTTTTTAATAAATGAACATAAATTTGATTTATGAGGGAAGTAAATATCAATTTGATATTTCTCCAGATATTACAATTGAATATATTAAACATTTAACTAATAAAATTACAGGAAAAATACCAAATTTTGAATTATATTATAAAAATGAAAATATTTTAAAATATAATGATAAAACATTATTAAAAAGTTTAATACCTGAGAGTGAAAAAAATATTATAATTAATATAATAACAAATAAACAAGTTATGAGTAAAGCTTCAACATCAATTACTAATTCTATAACTAATAATATTATTATTAATAATGATTTAGAACAATATTATCAGCAATTAAAAAATCAATTTTTAAAATTTAATGAAAAATATAAAATAACTATTGATGAAATCAATTCATTTGATGAGATTTTCGAAGATAGATTTAATAGACTTGTAAAAATAAATAAAGAATTTAAAAAATACATTAAAATTTATGAAAAAAAATTAAGCAAATTTTATGAGGAGGATAGTTATAAATATTTAATTGATATTTTTGAAAAAAACATAGATTCCAAAAATCTAAGTGAAATAGAAATAAATAAATTACAAGAAAAATTAGATTTATGCAAAAATAATTATAAATACTTAGAAATAAAAAATAATTATCAAAAAAATATTGTTATATTCTTACAATTTAAAATTGAAGAATTTTTAAAATTAAAATATTTAATACATCAAAACAAAGAAAAAAAACATTTTAAAGATATTGTTATTAGTTTAGATATTATTTTTAATGAATTAACTAAAAGTCATAATTATAAATTAATTGAATTACAGACTGATATATTAAATAATTCAAAATACAAAACAATTCATTTGGATTATCAGAATAATATTCCTTTAAAAAACAATAATATAACTAAAGAAAAAAAAAAATATAATTTAAGTGATATTCCTCCTTTAATTGTATTAAATACTGAAATTTCAAAAAATAAATTAACTAATTTAAAGAAAAGTATAAAAAAAGAACCTATAAGAATTACAAATTATAAAGAAATGGAAAATTTTAAATATTTAAGTTCTGAACCAAAAAAAAATAAAATAAAAAAAAAAATTTTTGAAAGTGATAATAATTATAATAATTTTGGTCATAAAAATAATAATTCAAATAGAACAATTCTGTCTAATAATAATGAAGTTATTTTTGATTATAGGACAATTCAAACTTTACCAAAAGAATTAAAAAAAGATAATTTAATAAGTAAAAAAGCATTTTCAAAAAGTTTATCTCAGATTAGAGATTTAAAAAAACATTTCAAAGAAAATGAAAATAAAATTTTAGATAAATCTATTAATTATATAAGTACTTCTGTAAAAGGTAATGAAGAAGAAAATATAACTAATGAAAATGATATTATAAAAAATAGTTTTATAAGTGAATCTAATATATCAATAAAAAGAAATAGAAAAAAACTATCTCATAAAAAAGAAAAAGAAAATAATATATATGAAGAAGAAAAAAATAAAGATTTAATTGGAAATATAAATAACAATCAAAAATTAAATTTGAGTAAAGAGTTAAAGACATATGATAAAAACTTATTTAAGAAAGTTAAAAAGGGTGATAATTATAATAAAATATCTAAATCTAATTTATTAGAACCATTAAATGAAAATAAATTAAATAAAAATAAAAATTATTTTACTAAAATATCTATACAAAACACAGAATTAGAAGATAAAACAAAAATATCAACTCAAAGAGAAATAGAAAAGAATAAAATAAAAAAATTATTAAAAGGTGATTATTTAAATTCGAAAAAAAATGAAAATCAAACTGATTTAAATACAAAATTAAAAGGTAAAATTAAAGGAAAAATTGAATTTAATAAAAAATTAGGAAAAATAAATAAAATAAAAGATGAAAAAAATAATTTAAATAAAAGCTTAGATATAAGTAAAAGAAAATCCTCTTCAAATTCATCAAAAAAAATGATAAATACAATTGAAGAAGAAGAAATAAAAGGAAAATCAAATGCTAAAAAAAAAACATTTAAAAAACAAAGAACATTTAGAGAAAATAAAAATAGTGTTTTAGAAGAAATTAAAGATGAAAACAATTTATCTTTTAAATCTTTAATTAATGAAAAAAATGAAAATTCAAAAGAAAATATAGAAAAATTAACAAAAGATTTAACCTCAACTAAAAGTAAAAATAAAAAGAAAAATAATAGTAATAAAGAAATTCTTGATATAATTCCTAATAATTTATTTAATAAAAACAATAATAATACCAATGAAAATGTAAATAATAATAATATAATAACTCAGGATATTATAAATGAGAAAAATGAAAATAATAATGAAATAAATAATGATAATTTAAATATTGATAAAAAGAAAAAAAGAAAAAAAGGTATAAATTTTTTTGATTTTATTATATAGTTTAATTTTAAATAATATTTAATAGTTTTTATCTTTTATAATATTTTATTTAATTAATTTAGTTTTGAATTATATATTATTATTTTTAAAATCTCTCCATCTTTCATTTTCTTCTAATTGATATTGTTTTAAATCTTCAATTAATTCATCTAAACCAAGAGAAATTTCTTCTGAGATTTTGTAATTTGAAATTTCTTTTTTTATTATTTCAATAATATCAGAGTACATAAAAATATCTGAATATATTTTTTTAAAATAATTTTTAAATGAATGAATAGTTTCAGAATATAATTTTTTTGCTAAGTTTTTAATTGCATAAGCTTTTGATTTTTCAAATATTCTCTCTTTTAATTTCTCTTTTCCATTATTTTTAAAATAATTAATATTTTTTAAAAAAGTATTTATATTACCTTCATTTTTATTTGTTATTTCAGTTTGTATATTTAATAATTCTGTTGCTATATAATCTGAATTTTTTTCTAAAAATTCATTTAAATTAATCTTATTTTTTTCTTCAATAAATTTTATGAATTCATTTATTATATTATTTATTTCATTTTCACATTCACTTGATAATTCAAAATTTAAATCATAATAAGTTTTAAAAGAATCAATAAAGATATTTTTTAGAATTTCATTTTCATTATTATTTTGAATGAAATTATCAAAATTTTTGACCAATTCATTTTCTTTTTCATCGAAAAATAAATCTTTTAAATTTATATATACTTTTTGAATCATATTAAAAGTTGCTAATTTAATTGCCAAATTAGCTTTATTTTTTGCTAATTCCATTAATGTATCTAAATTAGATGGAGGAAACTTATTATTATAATTCAATTCTTTTGATTCTGCCATTATATTTATCATATTTATATCTTCTGCTTTATTTCCAATATTATCTAAATTTTTTTCTTTTAATTTATTATTAATATATATTTTCATTTCTTCATAATCAAAATTACTTAAAGTTTGAGTATAAACAATAATAATAGGTAATTTTTTATTTTCATTATTATATTTTTTCCTTAATTCAATTAAAAAATTTTCTTCAATATCTTGGAATCTATTTCCAGAAATACAATAAAATAAACAATGAATTGTATCATTAGGATTATTTACAGATAATTTTTCATCAATATATTTTAAAGTTCTTTCTAAAACAGCAGTAATATTATTTTTTTCTTCTAATTCACTTCCTCTTGTATCAATAAATTTAATAAAAGGATATTTTTTAGATTTATATTCCTTACTTTCTAAAGTTCCAACACTTCCAAAAGATGTTAAAGCTTTATTTTCTTCATCTCTTAAAAGAGAATTTATTAAAGTACTTTTTCCTACTCCAGTAAAACCAATAATTTGAATATTATAACATGAAATATTTTGAATATTTAAATTTTTTAAATTTTCTTTGAATTGATTTTTATAAAATTGAATTATATTTAACCCGTTTTTTAATGTTGTAAATATTGAAAAAATTTCTTTTGAAAATCTTTTTTTATCAATATCTTTTAAACACCAATTTTCTTTTTTATTATCAAATATTTCTTCACAATTTTTTAATAATTTTTCAAAACCATTTTGAGTTTCATTTAATAAATCATTTTTTGCTTTTTGAATAGCTTCTTTCATTTTTTTTTCATCTTCTTCTTTTTTTTTTAATTCTTCTTGTCTTTCTTTTCTAATTTGTTGATGAAATTTATTATTTTCTTCTTGCATTTTATTTATTTCTAAAAACATTTTTTGTTGTTCTTGAGTTAAATTTTTTATTGTTGATAAAAATTGTTGTTGAGATTGTTGCATTGCATTTATAATTGGAGTCATATCTGGTTGAACTTCACTTCTTCCGAAAATACTTCCTAATATACTTCCAAATCCATTTAAAATATTTGGTATTGTATTTGAAAACATATTTGGAACTTCTGCCATTTATTTTTATGTTTATAAGTATATAAAACTTTTTATATTAATATTAAAAAATTTATTAAAGTGATAATTTAATCTTTTTATCTTTTTATTTCAATAATAATTTTTTTTCTTTTAGATTTTTCTTTTATTTTTTTTTTTTTATTTTAAATATCTTTTTGAAAGTAAAAGTTAATGTAAAATATTAGGAGTTCTGTATTTTTGGATTTTGAAAAAAAGTTAAATTTGTAATTATTTTTATAATTTTTTCTTTAATTATTATATTTAATACTCTATTGTAACTAATAAATCTTAAAATTGTTTTATAATTTCATATTTTATGAATTTAATATTATGAATTTTTTTACCTCTTTTATTATATTTAATATTTAAATATTTTTTTAAATTAGATATTTTAATTTTTTAAGTTATAATACAAACATTAAAAAAAAATTAATGTATATAAAAATAAATTGATTGATAAATGAAAAATAATATTTCAATTATTCAAAAAGTTCATAAACAAAAAACAATAAGTCATAATTATAATTCAAATGATATAAATAAAAAAGTAGATTTAATACTTCAAAGATCTCCATTACATGATAATTGGGATGAAAATAAAGAATATTATGAAAAATTTTTATGGGAATTAAAAGCAGAAAGAAAAAAATCTCATGCTTTATTAAAAACTCATTTTAAAGTTGATAGAAAAAAATTAAGTAAAACTTTGAAATTAAATGATGATGAAAAAAAAAAGGTAAAATCAACAATTAGTACAAAGAATAATAAAAAAAAAAGTAGTTTATTACATAGTTTTTTTAAAAAAACTTTTGTACATAAAAGAAAAAAAGAAAGTGATATTAATTTAGCAAATATTAAAAAAGAAAATTTAGAAGTAATTATAGAAAAACCAAATTTACAAATGTCAAATAATATTCAAATATTTATTCATTCTCCAAAAAAAAGAAAAAATTCTTTAGATTCTAAAAAAGAAGGAAATAAAATAATAACAAATAATAATATTATTACTTATACTAATTCAAATACTAACACAAATACTAATGGTAATACTAATACTAATAATACTAATACTAATAATAATACTAATAATAATAATAATACCAATAATAATAATAATAATAATAATACTAATACAAATAATAATAATATGATTAAACATAAAATAATTGATAGTAGTAAAATATATTCTTCATTAATTAATCAAAGATATCCATTTGAATCT
Source organism: Isotricha sp. YL-2021b (assembly GCA_023805745.1). Taxonomy (NCBI): domain Eukaryota; phylum Ciliophora; class Litostomatea; order Vestibuliferida; family Isotrichidae; genus Isotricha; species Isotricha sp. YL-2021b. The sequence continues at coordinate 8,502 of JAJJKW010002240.1, forward strand.
GATTTTGATATTTTAGAAAATAATTTTAGAGTTTCAACCTTTTGTAATGAATTAAATGAAAAAAAAAGAGAAGAAATTACTAAAACTCTTTTTAATAAAGTTGAAAAAGAGTTTATCTCAAATGCAACTAAAATTGAATTTAATAAAAATAATGATATTAAATTAAGTAATAATACAATTGATAATAATATTGAAAATCAAAAAAGTGATGAAATTGAAAATAATGTTTTTATATATACAATAAAAGATGAGACTTCTAATAAGAAAAAATTAAAATTTTGTTGTTGTATTCCAATGAAGTAATATTATTGCTTTATTATTAATTATTGTAAAAAAGTATATAAAATGTAAAAAGTTTATTTAGATTGATGGTTGATTGATTACAAATTATCTAATATAATATATATTTAAATAAATTGTTTATTAAAATATAGTTTTATTTTTTGAAGAATTTTTATAATTCATCAAACTTTTTATAAACATTTCATAAATTATGATTTTTGTATTAGGAATTATTTATTTTAAATCAAATTTAATATTTTATAATTAATGATTATTAAATTTTTAATATTTAAAAATTATTTGAAAAGGAATGATTAATTATTTTTTTATTTCCCTTTTTTATTTGTATTTTTTATTTCATTCAAATCTCAGAATTATTATCATATGTTATTTATTTTTTACAATTTAATTAAACTTATATATTGAAAATATAATATTATATATATCATAATTATAAACAATTCAAAATTTTTCTTTTCAATTATCAATTGAATAACTATTATATAATAAAAAAATTGAATGATAATTAAATAAAATAAATAAAAGAAAATACTTTTAGAATTTTGTTATAAATTTATCAAAAAAAAATTGATTATAATTTAAGTTTTTATTTCTTTTTTCATAAAAAAACACCAATTAATTATATTATTTAATGAATAATAAAATTCCAAATAAACCGAAAGAAACAGAGAAAAAAAATTTAATTTTAAATAAACAAATTTAAATAAAAAATATAAAATAAAAATGATTAATTTATTTAAGGACATTTCTCAAGAAAAATTAGTAGAATTAAGATGTGCATTTGATTTATTTGATAAAGATAATGATGGAAAAATAGATCCTTCAGAATTAGGAAAAGCAATAGAAAAAATGGGACAAAAATTATCAGAAGATGATTTAAAAGAAATGATAAAAGAAGTAGATTCAGATTATAATGGAACAATAGAATTTGATGAATTTGTAACTTTAATGATAAGTAAAATGAAAGATAATGATTCTGAAGAAGAAATTTATGAAGCTTTTAAAATATTTGATAAAAAAGGAAATGGAAAAGTTTCTAAATCTGATATTAAATCTGTCATGAATACACTTCATGAAACTATTACTCCTATGGAATTAGATGAATTAATGGAAAAATGGGATAGTGATAGAGATGGATTTTTAAATTTTCAAGAATTTAAAAATATGATGTTATTCAAATAATTTTTTGTATTCTTTTGTTTTTTTTTTAAATTTTATTATTATTTTTTTATTTGTATATTATTGTTTTTAAATGTTTTTTGTATAAAAAATTTTTTTTTGTTTTAGATAAGATTTTTATTTTTAGGAGCTTTTAAAAAATAGAAATGAATTTTTTATTTTTATTAATTATGATTTTTGATTTTTAAATTTTTGGAATTTTCTTTAAAATATTATTTTTATTATTTTATATTTTTTTTTTTGGGATTTGATTAGAATGAAAAATATTATTTTTTATTATTTTACATATTATATTTAATGAATATTTAATTTCAAAATTTTAAATTACTTTATGGGTAAGAGAACTAGAAAAAGTAATAAAAAAGCCAATGAAGAAGACTTGTTAAGTTCTGATTTACTCTCAGCAAAAAGTGAACCTATAAAAAAAATTATTTTGAGCCCTGTTAAAACAAAAAAGGAAACAAAGACAAAAAAAGATAAAAATAA
>JAJJKW010000707.1:0-10460 GCA_023805745.1 Isotricha sp. YL-2021b
CCCCAATCCCCAATCCCCAATCCCCAATCCCCAAACCCCAAACCAGTTAAATAAATAAAAATTTTAAAATATTTTGTTATTATTAAAAATGAAAATTTATTAATTTCCAAACTATAAATAATATATAAAAAAGTTTATATAGATAAAATTAATAAATTCATTATAAGAAATAATAATTTTTTATTTTTAAAAAATAAAAAACTTTAAAAATAATGATAATAAAAAATGAAACCATAAATACAAAAAAGAAAAAAAATAAATAATACAATAAAATTTTATTTATTTATTTTTTCAATGAATAATTTTATTTCATTTCCTAATTAATTCGATAATTCGATAATAAAAATAATAAAAAAAAATAAAAAACCATTAAAAATTAAATAAAAAAAAATCTTTATCAAAATGGGTTCAAAAAATTCAAAAGAGGAAAAAAACGAGGAATTAAAACAAATAGGTAGAAAAGCAAATGAGCATCCAATAGACATAGATAATAATACAATAAAATTAACAAATGATGTAATAGTAGGACATTTAAAAAATAAGCCAGATGAAGATTATAAAAAAGTAAAATTTTTAGGAGAAGGATCATTTGCAGCTGTTTATAGTGTAGAAAATAGAATAACAGGTGAAGTAAGAGCAATGAAAATAATAAATAAAAATCCATCATGTTCAATTGATGATGAAAAAGAAATAATAAATGAAATAAATATTTTAAGAACAATGGATCATCCAAATATATTAAAAATATTTGAATTTTATTCAAATAAAGAAAGTTATTCTATTGTAACTGAATTATGTTCTGGAGGAGAATTATTTCAAGAAATAATAGATAAAGGACCATTTCCAGAAAAATATTGTGCATATGTAATGTATCAAATATTTTCCGCAATAAATTATTGTCATAAAATGCATATATTACATAGGGATTTAAAGCCAGAAAATATATTAATAGCAAAAAGAGATAAAAATGGATTTCCTTTTGTAAAAATATGTGATTTTGGAACTTCAAAAATGTTTGAAAAAGGAACAGTACAAAAAAAATTAGTAGGATCATCATATTATATAGCACCAGAAGTATTAAAAAAACATTATGATGAAAAATGTGATATTTGGTCATGTGGAGTAATATTATATATATTATTAAGTGCAAGACCACCTTTTGGAGGAGAAACAGATTCTGAAATAATGGAAAGAGTTTCTAAAGGAAAATATGATTTAAAATCTCCTCCTTTTGATAGTATAAGTTCTGAAGCAAAAGATTTAATTAAAAGTTGTATGACTATGGATGTCAATAATAGAATTTCTGCTGAAGATGCTTTAAAACATCCTTGGTTAATTCATAATAAAGCTAAAGAAATGTTTAATCAAATTAAAAATAATGATACTATTAAAAAATTAGTTGATAATTTAAAAAATTATCATAGTACTTCTGTTATTCAAGAAACTGCTCTTGCTTATTTAGTTCATAATTTTCCTCAAACTTCTGATGTTATTAATGCTTGTAAATTATTTAATATGATTGATTTAAATGGAGATGGTAAAATTACTCAACAAGAATTATATGATGGATTAAGTAAAATGATGAAAAGTGATACTTTAAAAAATGATGTTGAAATTATATTTAAAAATATTGATATGGATGATAATAAATATATTGAATATGAAGAATTTGTTAGAGCTGCTATTAATAAAGAAAAATTTTTAAGCGAAAATGTTCTTAGATTTGCTTTTAGATATTTTGATAAAGATGGAAGTGGAGAAATTACTTTTGATGAAATTGAAACTGTTTTTAAACAAAGTATCACTAATAAAAGTAAAGTTCATGAAAATTTAAAAAAAATTATTTCTGAAGTTGATTTAAATGGAGATGGAATTATTAGTTTTGAAGAATTTGCTACTGTCATGAAAAAATTACTTAAGAAACATTAAATTATTTTTTAAAAATATTTTTATTAAATACAATAGTTTCTATTATATTCAAAATTAACTTCGGTCAATTTTTAGTTTTTAAAATTTGTTTTTTTTTCTTATTCTTGATTATATATATATTGAAAAAAATATAAAAACATTTAAAGTAAGGAAAATATATTTAGTTTTTATTTAAATTCAAAAATATATAATTAAAATTCAATAAATTATTTATTCATTATTTGAAAATGTTGATCTTTGAGAATAAATTAATTCTTTATTCATTATTTATATTAACAGGATCAGCATTAGGAATACTTGCAAAAACACTTCAATCAATGAAATCTAATGGACAATATTTTAGACATCCTTTTATTTATAGTTTAATATTATTTTTATCAGAAACAACAGGAATTTTAACATATAAATTTTATTTTCAAAAAGAAGACCTTGAATCTCAAAAAAATTTAGAAAATTTACCTAAAAAAGAATTAGAATTATATTATTTAACAATTCCAGCAATTTTTGATTTATTTTCTTCTTTTTTTGGAATTTTATCATTTATTAATCTTCCAGCAAGTATAACAATAATGTTTGATGGTGGAAATACAATTGGAGTTTTTTTATTATCTATTTTCTTTTTAAAAAATAAACATTCTAAATATAATTTTATTGGAGTTTTTGTTTTAATTATAGGGTTATTTTTTATTAGTTTAAGTGCTATTAATGATGATAATCAACAAGAAGGAAGTGGTTTAAAAGAAACAATTTATGGTATTTTATGTTGTATTGGTTGTAATATTTTTACTGCTCTTCATGCTATTACTGAAGAATTTATTTTTAAAAATAGAATTATTCATCCTATTAAATTAATTGGATATGAAGGTGTATTCGGTTCTATTTTTTCTATTATATTTTTATTATTTTTTAGTTCAGTTAAACTTCCAAATTATTTTTCTTTCTTAAGTCTCAAAACTAAAAATAATGAGTATTATTTAGATAATATTGGTATTGCTTTACAACAACTAATTGAGAAGAAAAAGATTATTCTTATTTTATTATCTCAATTTTTTTGTTTTATTTTTTATAATTATGCTTATATTACTATAACAAAAGTTGCAAATGCAACTACTAATGTTGTTTTATATAATATGACTGCTTTATTTGTTTGGATTTTTTTCGTTTTACCTCTTCATGATAAAAAAATTCAAGAAAAATTTGGATTATTACAAGTTATTGGCTTTATGACTTTAATCTTGGGAATTTGTATTTATAATGAAGTATTTTTTAAAAAAGAAATAGATGAAGAAAGTGAAATTCATAATTTACTTCCTGATGATTCACAAATTACAGAAAATCCACTTATAATTTAATAATTAATATTATTTAATAATAGATTTAAAGTATATACTAAGAAATGTTATCTAATTTAATATCAGAATAAAACAATTTTTGGAATTTCAATCAAAAAATAATTAAAAATTAAATTAAATTTTATATTAATTAATTTATTTCTCAATCAACTTTTTAAAAATTAAACAACATACAATAGCATCTAAAGCAGCATAATGTAATTGACTTTCTCTTAATGGTCTTTTTTTCCAATTAGAACATTGTTCATATTTACATAAAGGTTTTTTTAATATTTTTTCACAAACTTTTGTTAATGAAGGAGCTTTTTCAAAATATATTATTTGATATATTTTTTCAATATCAAATAATTGTACCTTTTTTTTAAAAAATTCTTCTATTTGATTAGACATATTAACTAAATCACTTTCAAAACCAAAAGAAATAAATTTTTTATTTTTAAATAAATCCATAAAAATTTTTTCAAAATTATTATTATTTGATAATTCAATCATATCTAAAATAAAAACATTTTTTCCTTCATAATCACTTAATTGTAAAATAGAAGTTTTTGTTTTCATTTTCAATTTTAATGGATCTCTCCATTCAGAATCTATTCCTATATATTCAGTATCTTTAAAATATAAATTAAAATAATTTACTAAATCAGAACAGAATTTAATAAATATAACATTTATTTCTTTTCTTGTAAATGATAAACAATCTTTTGTTCTTGGTCCAAAATAATCATTTGGAATTTCAATTGGAAAAACTTGTTCTGCTTTTTCAATAAATTTAACTAATCCTTTATTTTGAATTGTTGGAATTTTAAATCCTTTCATTTCAGCATAATTAAGAATATAAGATAATTTTTTATATTTATCTTCTCCTGTTAATTCTTTTAATATAATTGAAAAAAATATTTCAAAATCATCTTGGTCTTCAATATTTTCTAATAATATATCAATTTGATTATCTACATATTTTTTTATTCTATTAAAAAAAAAACCTCTTTTATGAATTATTTCAATTTTTTTAACTACTTTATCATCTATTTTTTCTTCAGCATTCATTTTCTTTACTAATTGTTTTAAAGTTTTTATATCATTGTTTTGCATATATTGATTTATTACATTATTGAATTCTTCTGGGATTAATTCTAATATTAATATTACTTTTGGTATATCTTCAAAATTTAGAGAATATAAAATTTTTTTAAGTAATAATTTATCTAAAGATTTCCTTTTTTCAGATGAATATGATTGAATAATACTCATTGCAGATTGTATATAATTTAAATTATAAACTAAATCTTCTAAAAAATCTTTCCTATTAAAATAATCAAAATATGTTTCTATTTCATATTTGAATAAAAATAAACAAAATTTTGAATATGATTTATCATTTTCATTTCCTGGATTTTTCAATAAATTATTAATTAGTAATTTTTTAATTTCCTGAGTAAAATATTTATTGTCTTTATTTTTTTGAAAAATTTTTTCCATATCTTCAAAATGAATTGATCTTTTTGGAGTTTCTGAAAAAATATAAGAAGTTAAATCAGAAAGTTCTTTCTCTGAAGTATTATAAACTGAATATAAATTAACAATTAAAGAAGTTTTATCTTCAATAATAGGAAAATTTTTAAATGAATACTTTTTTTGAAGATTAAAATATTTTACAAAATATATAGAACCATTTTGATATTTAAAATAATTTTTTAATTCTTCTTCATCTTTTTCTTTAAAATAATTAAATAATTCTTCTTTTATTCCAAAACAATTAATATAATTACCATAAAATGAGTCTGGTGAAATTAAATTAATTTTAATGAATGAAGTTAAAAAGAAATCAATTGCTTTTTTTTTATTTTCTTCATTTGAATTTTCAATTACTTTTTCTTTAACAAATAAATTTATTATCTTTAAAAAGTTTATATACAAATTTTCATTATCTATTTTATTTTCTTCTAATATTTTTATTAATTTTTGAAAAAAAATTTCATCTTTAATTTCTTCAATATCAAAAATTTGGAATAATTTTTTCTTTAAATTTTCAAGGGAAAATATATCTTTATAAAAAGGATCAATAATTAAATCTTTTATTGGTTCAAATAATACATTATTTAATAGATTTATTTGACCATATAATTTACTTATTTCATTTTGTTCAAAAGTTTCTTTTTTAGAGAAATTCTGATTCTGTTCTTGAGGTTTTTGAGCTCTAAAATTATATTTTTTTTGTTCATAATTTGTATTATGATAATTTTTTTGTTCAGAATTTATATAATTTTTATTTGAATTATTATTATAATTCTTAAAATTTTTATTGTATTTTTTATGATAATTGTTATTTTCTTTTTTATAGTTATTATAATAATTATATTTTTTATTGTAATTATTTGTTTTATTATAATAATTATGATTATAGTTATAATCATTATAATCATTATAATCATTGTAATCATTGTAATCATTATATTTAAAATCATTATAATCATGATTTTTGTTATTTTGATTATAAAAGTAATGATTATTGTTGTTAAAGTTTTTGTTATAATAATTCTTAGATTTTCTGTTAGAGTAGTAATTCTCCATTTTTTATTTCTACTTTTTTTTTTGAATTAAATTATTTATTAAAATTATTATTTATTTTTAAAAGATTATATGGTAATTGGATAAAAATAATATATTTAACTTTTGCTAGTAGAATTAATTAATTATTTATATTTATAATTATTGTTGTAATAAAATATTTAGATATATTAAATCTTTTAAATATAATAAATAAATACAATAATTAATATTTCATTGACTCATAAACTCAAATTCGTTTATTTTAACATTATGAATTTTTAAACTATATAAAAATAATTTATTTAGATAATCATAATCTGGTTTATCAAAGAATTCTAATTCTCTTATATATGAAAAAATTTCCCATAATTCTTTATAATTTTCAAATAATTTTTGACATATAAAATTATCCATTTTTCTTTCCAAAATTTTTTTAAATTTATCTGCTTTTGTTTTTCCATGAATACCAAACCAAGGTAAATTTCCTTTTAACAAATATGAAATAATATATAATAAACTTTCTAAATCATCTCTTCTACTTTGTTCTAAACCTAAATGAGTATAAGCAGAAATAAATCTTTCAGTACCAATTAAAAAGTGTTTTCCTTTTTTAAAAGGAAAATGTTTTCCTTTATTATTAAAAATGTTTTTTGCCCAACCATAATCAATTAAATAAATATTATTTTTTGTATTTTCATTTCCACCAATTGAAAAATTACATGGATTAATATCTCTATGAATTATATTTTTTTCATGGATATACTTAATTAATAAAAACATTTTATATCCTAAAATTAAAGAAGTTGAATAATGAAATTGACGATTAAATTGAATAAAAATTTCATCGATATTTTTTCCTAATAATTCCATTAATAAAAACTCTTTTTCACCATCTAAAATATATTTATAAAATTTTGGAATACCCTTATTTCCTTGTAAATGAGTTAGAATTTTTGCTTCCTTTTCTAAAAAATATTCATTTGATTGAATTGAATTTACTTTAATTGCTATTGGTTCTAAAGTTTTTAAATTATATCCTTTATAAACATAACCATAACCTCCTTTTCCTAATTGTTCTAAAAATGAAATTTTATAATTTTTTCCAACAATGGCTTCTCTTTCATTTAATGTTAAAATATTCATTCTTTTTAAATATTCTTCTTCTTCCTTTTCTTCCTTTTCTTCTTTTTCTTTGTTTATTTCTATTTTATTCATTTTAGAAATTTTTTTATATTAAATTGAAAATTTATTGATAATAATTCTATTTAATTACAATTTTAAAACTTATATATCAAAAATTTATAATTTATTTTTGTTATTAAATATGAAAAATATAAATTAAATAGAATTTTATATTTATACTTCATTAATTAAATTCTTTTATTCAAATTCCCAAATAGAAAAATTTTTATTTGAAAAGGAAATTATTTTATCTTTTAATATAGTCAATCCAAAAACTGCTTTATCATGATTAGTATTAATTTTTTTTATTAATTCAAAATCATTTTTTCTAAATATTTTAATATTTTCATTATATCCATTTGCAAGAAAGACTCCTTTATTTTCTAGATTTAAAATACAATATAAACTGAATTCATTGTGTATTTCTTTTATAATTTTTTGTTCAGAAATATTTATTATACTTATAAAATTATTATTATTATTTTTTCCACCTACAATTATATTATATTTATCTAGTCTTTCAAGAGAATTCCACCATTGACATTTAACATTTTCTATTTTAAAAATAAAATTAAAGTTATTTAAATTCCAAAAAAAAGTTCCTCCAAAACCAGAAGTTACTAAAATATTAATATCTTCTAATATCAAAAAAGAATAAATTACACTTTTAGAATGAACTAAAATTGTTTTAATAGAATGTAAATTTAATTCATTTTCTTCCCAAATTTTTAAAAATCTATCTTCAGAACATGAAAATAAAGTATTATCTTTATAAAATTGTATTTTAAAAATTTGAAAATCATGAGCTTCTTTAATTGTTTCTGAACATTGAAATTTATTATCTTTTTTTTTCCAAAATTTAATACTTTCATCATATGAACAAGTAGCAAAATAATTATCATCTTTTATACTAATATTAAATATACTTTCTTCATGTATATTTAATTCATTTGATATATTTTGATTTAAAGTAAAATCTTCATTCCATATTTTTATTGTTTTATCTTTTGAAACAGAAGCAAATTTACCAGAAGGAAATATTGCAATTTGAAAAATAGTATCTGAATGAGCATTAATTGAAAATTTTAATTCCAAATTTATATTATTTATATCATTAAATTTATTCCTTTCCATATTAAATTCAATTAAAAAAAAAAATAATTTAATAAAATAAATAAATTTTAAAACAGAAAAAAGAAAAAAAAAACAAAAACAAAAAAAAAACCAAAAAAAAAAAAAAACTAATATAAACCATTAAAATATATAAAATAAAAAAATTTTTGCTGATAATAAAAAAACCTTTTTTTTTAAGGAAATAAAAAAAAAAAAACATTAAAAAACAAGAAAAATAAAAAATATATAATAAAAAGCATCATTGAAAAGAACAAAATATTTTATTTATTTTGGCTTTGATTTTTAGAAACAGTTTCAACAAGCCATTTCATTCCTTCAACAACACCATCTCCTTTAGTAGCAACACAAGCATTAATACTCCATTTTCTATCAGTAATACTACTTAAATCCATTTTTTCCATAATTTCATTAGGTTGAAGAGCATCATTTTTATCTTGTTTATTAGCAAAAACTAATATAGGAACATTTTTTAATTTTTCTTCACTTAATAATATTTTAAATACAGAAGTTGTTTCTTCTAATCTATAATCATCACTTGAATCAACAACAAAAACTAATCCATCTGTTCTATCATAATAATTTTCCCAATAATTTCTTATTGCACTTTGTCCTCCTATATCCCATACATTTAATTTAAAACCGTCTTTTACTACTGTTTTTACATTAAATCCTTTTGTTGGCTCTTCTACTGTTGATGGAGCTTCACTCGATAAATATTTTAATAATGTTGTCTTTCCAGCATTGTCTAAACCTAATACTAATATTTTTGCCTCTTTGTCATTCTTTTTTAATTTACGAAGTAAATCTAATAATCCCATTTTTTTTTTTTAATATTTTTTTTTTTTTTTTTTTTTTTTATTTTGATTATTTTTTATATTTTATTTTTTTTTGTTTTATTGAATTTTTTTATTTTATTGTTTTTATTTTTTTTGTTTTATGGGTTTTTTTATTTTTTATTAAATTTAATTTTTTTTTTCATTTTATTTTCATGGACATTTTTAATTTTTTCTTTCAGGATTCTCCTAAAGTTACTACGTTTTTAACTTTAACTAGTTTAAGTATAAGTATTTTAACATGGTTTGAAATATTATCTCCTTTATATTTATATTTGAATTTCGAATTAATTTTTAAAAAATATCAATTTTGGAGATTATTTACAGGATTTTTTTATTATGGTGATATAGGTTTAAGTTTAATATTTCATATGATTTTATTTTTTAGAAATTCAAAATTTTTAGAAAGTTCTGTTTTTAAAGGTAATGCTGCAGATTATATTTTTTTCTTAATATTTTGTATAACAAATATATTAATAATTAGTTTTTTTATTGGATTTGTTTTTCCTGCAAGTTGTTTAAGTTTTGCAATGACTTATTATTGGGGAAGAAAAAGTAAAAATGTTGTTGTTCAATTTATGGGAATTTTTAATTTTAGAGCTCCTTATTTACCTTGGTTTTATCTTGTTTTTTCTTTCTTATTAGATTCTGAATTTAAACATGATCTTGTTGGAATGATTGTTAGTCATTTCTTTTTCTTTTTTAGAGATATTTTCCCTAGAATTAAATTATTTCATAATTATCAAATTTTAAAAACTCCTCATTTTATTTATAAAATTTGTGATAAATTAAAAATAAATAATGATTATATTATTGGAAACGATGAAGAAGGAATAATGTTTTAAAATAAATATTCAAATATTAATTTATATTTTAATTATTTTCTATTTTTTTTCATATTAAGGTAATTTGTTTGTTTGAATGTTAGAATTACAATATGAATTACAATTCTCAAATTATATTTTTGATACATAAGTAAATATTTTAACAAGTTTAAATTTTTATTAATTAATTTTATCTATGAAAATATTTATAAAATTTATTTTTAAATAAAAACATAAATTTGAAAATGATTTAATTATGAAAAAGAAAAGATTAGAATTTAAAATAAATATCTTTATGTCAAGAATGATATTAAAAAAATATCAAATTAATTGATTAATAGGTCAAACTTTGATTTTACTATTAATTAATTAGTAATTAACTGAAAAAGAAAAGAAGAAGATTTGAAATACATAAAGATATTAAATTAAGAATAACAGAACAAATTGATATGCATAATTTTTATGTTAATTTTTTACCAAATAAAGAATTAGATATTATTGATAATATATTAAATAAATATAATGAAGGAGAAAAAAAAGAAATTAAATTAGAATTACCAATAAAAAATGGAACTTTATGTGCAGCAAGATTTCCAGATGATGAAAAATTTTATAGAGGAATAATAAGAGGATATAATAAAAAACAAAATGAA
>JAJJKW010002241.1:0-10454 GCA_023805745.1 Isotricha sp. YL-2021b
AAATTTTCTTTTTGAAGATATTATTCATAGAATAAAAAAATTTTCATCTAGAAATTTCCATTTTTTTCATATTATAAAAAATAATTAATTATAATTAAATTAATTAATTATTAAATAATTAATTAAAATAAATATTTGGATAAATAATATATAATGAGTAAAAAATAATATCAGCAATTTATATTGAATATTTTTATGAAATATAAAAATTCATAAAAAATTTATTTTATTGATTAATATATCAAAAAGTCAAAAATCTATTATTTATTTCATTTTCAATCATACAAGTCTACTAACTAAAATTTAAGCTGTCTAACTTTTGGGATAAGTAAGAAACTATCTTTATGTCTAAATTGATTAATTCTAATCTATAAATATTTTAATAAAATTTATTAAAACGTCAATTAAATTAAAATATATATATTTATTTAAAATAAATTATAAACTAATTATAATCAAAAAATTATTCTTCATACTTAATTTCCTTTTTTTTACCTTTACTCAATAAATCCAATTTTTCTACAAATTCACATCCTTTACAAAATTTATTAGAACAAACTCTTCCACATTTTTCACATTTTAAATTTTTTCTTACTTTAACATCTTTAGAAATTTCCCAATTTTCTCCAGAATGAATAATATCAATAATAGAACTAGGTCTTTCACTTTCTAATTCTTTAACTAAACTTCTTAAATTACCTCTATAAGATCCAATAGCATAAGTACATTCAGTACAAAAATATTTTAATTTATTATAATGAGCATACATAACAATTTCTTTTTCATAAACATATTTAAATATTTTAACTCTAGGAATTTCACCTCCAGTTATAATTTCACAACTTAAAGGTAATCTATTATAATCACCTCTTAATAAATTCATTAAAACTGTTTCTGCAATATCATCTGCATTATGTCCAGTTAAAATTTTATCTGCTTTTACAATTGAAGCTCCTTTTTCTAAAGCTTGTCTTCTAAAAATTCCACAATAAGTACATGAATTTTGTATTCCTATTAATGGTACTATTTCATCCATTGTATAATTAAATAATTCTTTAAATGATAATAATGTTAATGGTAAATTTAATTCTTTTGAATTTTCTATTATTGTTTCTATACTACAATCTCTATATCCTGATATTCCTTCGTCTATTGCTACTAATTTTAAATTTAATTTATAATTGTATTTATTGTTTAATTTATTTATTATATATGCTAAAACTGTACTGTCTTTTCCACCACTTATTCCTATTGCTATTGTTTCACCCTCTTTAAATAAATTGTTTTCTTTTATTGTATAATGAATTTCATCTTCAAAAGATGTTTTAAAACATTCTATACAAGCTAATTTACCTGTTTTTGGCCTTTTTAATGCCGCTTTTGAAGTTTTACAAATTGAACATATCATTTAATATTATTTTTTTTTGAGTGATAAATTTTTTTTTAATTTTTATTTTATAAGTTTTAATAGTTATAATAAAAAAAATATTGAAGAAGATTATAAAAAATTTTATGAGGAAAATATTACTAAATTAATTACAATTAGTATAAATAAATTATAAAGAAAATAAATTAGAAATTTAAATTATAGATTTGAAATCTTTTATTTTAAGATAAAATTTTTAAAAAATAAATATAAATGTAAATTCAATAAATGAATATTTTTTTAAAATTTAATAATAAAAAATAAATTAACTTGACAAATAAAACATTATTTTAAAAAATAAAATAATTTAAATAAAAAAACTAATATTAATAACATAAAAGTATGCAAAAAACAACTTTATTTAAAAAAGGGAAGAACACATTTATATAAATCTTCTTTATAAAATAATCATTTTTCTTAAAAACAAAAGCATTTCTTTTTTTTAATATTTTCATCTGGAAAGAATTTAGGATGTTTTATTTTTAATAAATTCTTAGCACAAGTTAAAAAAGTTTCTTTAACATTAATTTTTTCTAAAGCACTAGTTTCTAAAAAATCAACATTTAATCCTTTACAATATTCTTCACCTTCTTCTTTAGTAACATTTCTTTTATTAACTAAATCACATTTATTTCCAACAATAATAATAGAATATTTATTATTTCCTTTATTTTTTACAATTCTTTCATATCTTATTTTCATAGATTCAAAACTATCATTATCATCAATTGAATAAACTAATATAAATCCATCAACTGAATTAATCCAAGTATCAATCATTGATTGATAATCATCTTGTCCTGCTGTATCTAATATATCTAATTTACAATATATATTATCTATTATTATTGGTAAACTATATTGATCTTCTATTGTTGTATCATGTTCTGTTGGAAATTTATCTTTAATAAAACGATATGTTAATGCTGATTTTCCTACTAAAGATTTACCTAATATTCCTATTTTTAAATTTATTAAATTTATATCATTTGGAATTGTTATATCTGAAGAAAGATTTTCCATAAGATTTTTTTTCTTTTTTAAATTAATTAATTATTTATTGGAAATAATTCATTTAATTCAAAATTTAATTTAAATATTTAATTTTTTAATTAATAATATAAATAATATTTATTCTAATTTATCCTTTTAAGGATAAAATATACTTTTATTTTTAATATAAAAGTTGATTAATTTCCTTCTTTTTTTAATTGAGGAATTTATTTCTTCCAATTTTTAATTATTTTTTTAATTTATTTAACTGAATTTATATTTAATCTTTATTATCTAAATGAGAATAATCTTCAAATGTTGTAAATGATATTATTAAATCATTATTATTCTTAGCACCTTTATTAATATTTTTATGGTAAACTTTTATTACAAATAAAGCAGTATTTTTCGCATCTAATCTTTTAATAATACTTTTACCCATTCTATAAAGAAAATTATTCACTAATTCAGATAAAATCCCTCCATGTGTTACAAATAATATTTTTTTTAAATTATTATTTTCACAATTTCCTTTATATAAATATTCTCCTTTGTCTTTTAATTCAATTGCCTTTTCTTTTTCGATAGTTTCAATTTTATTATTTAATTCAATATAATTATTTTCATTAATTCCACTATTATAATCTTTATCAATATATTTTTGAATAACAGAATCAATAAATTTACTTAATCTAAAAAAAACATCAACATAACTTTCATCACCTTTATCACCAGTAATAACCTTTCTATAAGGAATTTTATCATTATTTCTAATTTTTTCTTCAATATCACAAGATTTTCCTTCTAAACTTTTAATATTAATTTCTCTCAATGAAGTTGTATAGGTTATTAAATTTTCTTCTATTGGATTTTTTAATTCTTTTATTATTTCATTTAAAGTTTGTTTTGTTCTATTTAAATCACTACAATATATATGATCAAATTTTATTTCTGATAATTTTTTACCTAATAATTTAGCTTGTTCAAAACCTTCTTTTACTAATTCTCCTGGAGTTTGACCTTGAATTATTTGTTCTAAATTTCCTTTTGTTAATCCATGTCTTGTAAGATAAATTTCCATTGTTTTAAAGTTGTTTAAAAAATTAAATTAATATAAGTTAAAACTATATAAATGAATAGAAAATAAATAAATATATTAATATAAATTTTAGAAAAAAAATTGAGTGATTTCTTTTTGGATATTTCTCTTAAACTTTATTATTTCTTCTTTTCTTTTTCTCATATTTTTTATAATATGTTCGAAATTATTTTTTATTTTTAAAGAATGTGCTCTATGAACTCTATATTTTGGTTGTTCAGAATCTGAATATTCATCATTATTATCTTCTTTTTTTTTTTCATTAAGTTTTAAAATATTATTTCTCTTTAATATATCATTATTATTTTTTTCTTCATCTAATTTTTCTTTAAATCTTTGAATTATTTCTTCTGATTTATTTTTATATTCATCATATTCTGTTTGTGTTGTTATTAAATCTTCCATTGTATCTTCTAATTTTCCTTTCAAATCTTCTATTTGATGTTCATATTGTCTTATTTTTTCTATATATTTTTCATTGTCATTTTCTAAGTCAACCATTTTATTTTTTAATAGCATTTTATTCTCTTTTATTTGAGTATATTGATTTTGTAATTTATCCATTTCTTTATTTAATAATTCAATATCATTCAGTTTATCTTTATTTTTAATTCTAACTTTCTTTAATTCTTCGGTTAATTCTTTAATATTCTCTTCATAAATTTTATTTTCTTTACTTAAATTAGTATTTTGTAATTTCAAAGTATCTAAAGATTCACTTAAAACTTGAATTGTATCTTCATATTCTCTACATATATCATCAGTTTCTGATTTATATTCATTATATTCATCTTGTAATTTATTATATAATTTTCTGAGCTCTTCTATATTATTAGTACTTAAGGCCATATTTTAATAATTTTGTTCAATAATATATGTGTGTTAAAGTAAAAAATTTATATAATTAAAAAAATAATCTTTTACATATTTTTTAATAAAATTAAAAATAAAAAAATTCTTTTTTATTTACATTTTTTTACAAGTATAATTATTTCAAATTTTTCTTTTTATTATGTAAAAATTCATCAGAGTATAATTTATACAAATGATTGTTTGGAAGATAATTTTCAACTTCTTTATGTGCCATTATTAGTAATTTATATTCAATATTATTAGTTTTATTCAATAACAATTGAGTATTTGAATCATAATTTTTGATTTTTTTTTCAATATTTTCTTCAATTTTTTTATTTAAAGAAGGAGAATTAAATTTATGGTAAACTTCCTTTTCAAAATTATTTTTTTTTTGATTCTTAATTTCTTCATCACCAAAAATATCTTTATATTTTTTATCTATTTTAGATTCTATTTCAAATTCATTAAACATCATATTATTATTTTTTACAATAGAAATATTATTATATACATTGAAAGTATGTTTTTTATAAAAATTATGTTTATGCTTAAATCCTCCTAAAATTAATTTTTTACATATTTTAAATAAATCATTAATATCTTTGTCTTCATTATATGTTATATTATTTAAATCATTTAATTTTAATTTTGTTTTATCATCACCAGAAGAAATACTTTTGATTAGAGTTTTAATTGGTATACTAATATTATTTGATTCAGTACAAACAAATATTGTTATTACTATTAAAATTAAAACCCAAATTAAAGCATTACAAAAATAAAGTATAATAAAAATATTTATAAATATATCTTTTATTTTAGAATGATAAATATGAATTTTATTTTGAATTTTAATCATATAATGCATTACGGTGAAAGATAAATAATATTTGGAATTAATTAATTTTCTTATATATTTGGAAGGAGTTTTAAATTGATATGATTTAAATGTAATTTCTTTGTTAAAATCATATTTTGATTTTGAATAATTTTGAAAAGAATATTGTGAAAATGGAAATTGTTGCTTAATAATATCAGATTCATTTAAATCTTGAAAATAAATAGGATATTTTTTATGTTGTGACATTAAATTATCAAAACATTGATTTATAGTTGGATAAAGTAAATCTTCTTGAATCTCTAATTGATTATCATTCTTTGTATATAAAAATTGGAATATATTAAGAAGATAACATTGTTCTAAACTTATTGTTTCATTTGTTGTTGTATTTAATATTATAAAATCATGAATATTTCGCATTTTTAATAAATATGATTGAATTACAGAATTCAACATATAAACTGGAGTATTTAACCATATCATATTTTTATAATTATCAAAATTTTGAATTAAAGTTGAAAAATCATCAAAATCATTGAAATTTAAAGAAATAGAAAATATATAATCTAATAAATTTGAAAGTAATTCTGATTTTACATTTTTTTGAAAAAATATTAATCCTGGGTTTTTAATAAAAATTTCATTTACATTTTTTAATTCTTCTTTAGCATTATTGTTTAATTTAAATAAAGAAGTTAAATGGGTTTGATTAAATTTATTTAATATTTCTTTTGTTAATTCTTCTCCATTAATAGTTATATTTTCGAAAATATTATTTTCTTCCAAAGAATAATAAACTAAGTTATTCTTTTCAATAAAAAAGAAATAATTAAATAATTGGACATCAATACGATTATATGAATGAATTTCTAAAGTTTTTTCTAAAATAGGAGATAATAATTTTAATAATGTTTTGTCATCAAAATCAGGATTAAATAAATAAAAACTACTATTAAAATCTGTAAGATTATAAAAATAATCATTTGAATTATTAAAATTATCTATAATAGAACTTATAAGAGATATTTCATTTTTTAATTGTTCTATTATTGTTACAGTCACTAAATCCACTAATTCTCTACATTGTGCCAAAGAATCATTATCTTTTCTTTCTATATTTTCTTTCACTAAATTTAACTCAACTGATAATATAATTATAGAAATTATCGAAATTAAAATAAAAATATTAAAACAAGATAAAATATAAATACCAAAAATTCCAAAATAAATTTGTTTTTTTATTGACATTCTAATTAAACTTTTTCTTAAGTTCATATTTCTAATTAAAATAAAACAAAAATATAAAAAGAAAAAAATATTAAAAATGACTTTGAAAAAAATATTTATTTTTATTATTTATTATTTATTACTTCCTTCTTTCATCATTTTTTTTCTCATAACAAGAATATCATAGTTTTCTAATTCATTATTAATTAATTTTTTATATTTCTGAATAACAGAAAGTTTCATTGTTTGAATATCATGAATGGAATTTTCAATTAATGTTTTAAGTGATTTAACTTCATTTTCATAAATTTTTAAAGAAGGAAAAGTAATTGCTCTTACACATTTATTTAATAAAGGTTCAATTGAACAATTATAATTAATTTTTTGTAAATTAATAATTTCATAAGGTATATCTTTAAATTCTTGACTTTCAGGTTCATAAATAAAAAATTTAGAAAAAAATGATATACTTTTATTAAAATCTTTACTATGAGAAAAAGCTCCAAATAATAATGGAATTGAAATTTTTTTTTCATTTTTTAATTGAAATTCTACATCATTTATATTATCATTTATATTATCATTAAGTATTTGTTGAATATCTAAATATAAAGATTGTTCTTTTAATGATATTATTGATTGAGAAAATGATTTTCCTGAAGAAAAACCAATTATTTGTTTTTCAGGATTTGAATTTTTTATTAAATTAATTGTATCTGATAAATGATCTTTTCTTAAATCATCAAATATTAAATATACACTTTCAATTTTTATTAATAATTGATTATTAATTGGTTTTTTCTCTTTTAACATAATTGAATCATTTTCTTCTTCTTCTAATTTATCAAATTCTATCACTTTATTTACTTTTAAACAATGATCCATTTTAATTTTTTTAAACTTATCTGAATCAAAAATCATTTTATAATTCCCAAGAAGAAATCCATAAAAATCATGATATGATGATATTATTTGAGTTAAAATTTGACTAATCACTGTTGAATTTATTGAAACTTTAATATCATTAAAACCTTTTAAAAATAATCTAAAGAGATTTACTTATTATATTTTCCATTTATACTTTAAAATATTATAAAATTAATTAACATATATATTTAATTATAAAAATTTATATAAAAATATTTAAAAGATTGAAAAATGAATGATAATAATGAAAATAATGGTATTAAACTAAATGAACAATCAGATAATATCGAGTTAGAAAGACCAAAATTATTAAAGAAAAAAGTAACATTATTAACAAAAAGAATGATTTTAAGACAACCTTTTAAAACTGCAAGAGAATTAAATCCAAAAAAAAATAATGCAAAATTTTTAGTTAATTCAATTTGTTTAGGTTTATATATTCATAGATGGATTTATCAAGCAAAAGCTTTAAAATATGCAACTAAAGGTTATAATAGAAGAAGAGCAATGTTAAGAAAATTTTTCACAAGAATTACAACTGTATATTATAAACATAAATTTAAAGTTGATAAAGAAATTTTAGAAATTTTTAAACAACTTCCTCCTAGACCTGGTGTTCAACATGATTTTAGATTTTGGAAATTAAAATTTGTTAATAATGAAGTTCTTGATGGTATGGCACAAAAAAAATTAAAATTTTGGGCAAGAATTCATTTTCTTATTTTAGTTAATAAAAATTTATATAATATGACTTTATCTGCTATTAAAACTATGAAAGAAAATAATAATAAAAAGGAAAATGAAAATCAGAATAAAAAAGAAAATAAAAATAATATTGAAAATGAAAATAATAAAGAAAATAAAAAGGAAAGTGAAAATAATGAAGAAAAGAAAAAGGAAAATGAAAATAATATTGATAATAAAAATAATGAAGAAAAGAAAAAGGAAAATGAATATAATATAGACAATAAAAATAATGAAGAAAAGAAAAAGGAAGATGAATATAATATAGAAAATAAAAAAGAAAATAAAAACCAAAATAATGAAGAAAAAAAAGGTATACAATAGAAGAAATAATAAAAAATAAAAGTATGTGTTTTGTTTATTAATATTATTATCTGATTAATTTTTTTATACTATTATAAATTTTATTTACTGAATTTAATAGGAATTTATAAATCAATAATTGATGATATAAATTTATGATTATTAATTTTGAATTTATTATTTTTCTTTTCATTTTACATAATAACAATATATTAAAAAACCACTAAATAAATAAATATAAAATTTTAAAAAAATTTTGAATCAAAATTAAAAAAAAAAATTAAATAAAAAAAAAACAGAAATGAGGAAAAAAATAAACAAAATCTGTAAAAACCCTAAAAATAAAATATATAACCTAAACCATTTTTAAAATTAAAAAAATAGTTGAATCCTCAAATCCAAATCCATCTGAAAAATTTTTATCAGCAGCCTTATCATATCCATCAGCAAAATTTTACAGTGCAAGCGACGAGACAAAAAATGTATATATATGGCAAGCAGGAATGTTAAATCCAATAATAACATTATCAGATCATTCAAGTGCAGTTCATTATATGTTATTTAACAGTGATGATGCAGAATTATTTGGAGGAATGAAAGGAGGAAAAATAGTACAATGGGATATTTATAAAAGAAAAATAAAAAATGAATTAATTGGACATTCTACTCAAATTACTTCAATGGCTTTTTATCGAGTCAAAAATCAAGTTTGTGCTTTAGCTTCTGCTTCTGCAGAAGGAAAAATTAAAATTTGGGATTTAAAAATTAAACCTGAACCAAGAAGCTTTAAAGGACATTTTACTGAAGTAGATTGTTTAGATTTTTCACCCGATTTTACTTATTTAGTTTCAGGAAGTCAAGATGGTGTTGTTAAAATTTGGGATATTAGAAATTTACAAAAAAGTTTAAATGAAATTTCTAATAAAGATAAAAAAGGTATTAATTGTATTAAATTTAATCCTTGGAAAACTCATTTTGCTTTTGGTTCTAAAAATAAAACTGTTGAATATTGGGATTTAAAAAATTTTGAATTAATTGGAAAAACTAATACTGATAGATTACCTATTGAAAAAATTGAATTTGATAATCAAGGAAATAATTTATTTTACGCTACAAATGAAGCTTTAAAATATTGGGAAATTGGAAATAAAGGACTTTCATTAATTACAATGCATGAAACTGGATGGAATAGATTACAAGATTTTAGATATATTGATTCAAAAGATATTTTTGCTTGTTCTATTAAAAGTAATAAATTATCTTATTATTCTATTAAATATAAAGATTTTTTTGGAAAAATTGCTAATGTTAGTATTATGAGTAATATTGAAGAAGAAAGTCCTTCTAATTTTTTAGATGATTCTGAAATTCATATTAATTTTAATGGAACTAATAAAAGTATTAAAAAAGTTCCTACTAGTGCTAAAAATAAAAAACAAAAAAAATTTGAAGAATATGAAAATTCAAATCCTGTTCTTGATAATTTACAAGTTAATGAACCTTTAGGTCTTTCAAATTTTATTAATACTTCTATGACTGATGCTACTGTTAATTCAAGTAAAATTGAATTTGAAAGTGTTTTCGCTAAAAATGGTAATTTTTATATTTTTTTTAATATATTTTTTTATTATTTTTAGCTATAAATATGATTAATCCACCTGAAAAAAAAAATCAAAATAAAAAATCTAATAATAATAATAATTTATCTAATAATGGAGATATGTCTATTGGGAATTTTATTTCTTCTAATTTAGTTAATGCTACTACTAATTCTATTGAATTATCTAAATTAGATAATCAAAGTGAATTTGAAGTTAATTTAGAAGGAAAAGATAAATTAGATTTTAGTATAATAAAAAAAATAGATGAAGATTCTTTTTTAGATGAACCATTATTTTCATCAACAAAAAGAGAAAAAGAAAATAATAATAATAATAATAATAATAATAATAATAATAATAATAATAATAATAATAATAATAATAATAATAATAATAATAATAATAATAATAATAATAATAATAATAATAATAATAATA
>JAJJKW010002242.1:0-10444 GCA_023805745.1 Isotricha sp. YL-2021b
TTATTAGTTGGATATCCTCCTTTTGATGGAAAAAATCCTAAAACTTCTCTAATTTCATCTGGTGATAAAAAACCAGAATGATCTTTATCAAAATAATCAAAAGCATATTTTAAATTTTTTTCAGTAACTAAATTTTCATAATTAACAGTAGCTCTTAAAAATTCTTCTATAGAAATTTGTCCTGATTTATCTTGATCTATAGTTTTCATTATTTCATCAAATTCACTATCAGTTAAAGAATCAGTAAAAAATTTTTTATAACCTTTTTTTAATTCTTCCATAGATAATAATCCTTCTCCACTTTCATCTAATTCTTTAAATATTTCTGTTAATTTTTGAACCATTTTTGTATTTGACATTTGATGAACTATAAAAGCAACAGAAGCTTGATGTAATTTTTGTTTAGAAGAAAAAGTTTGTAAACAATTTTTAAGAGAAATTTTATTAAAATTTGTATTTTCTGTTTTTTTCATTGTTGAATTTTTTATAATCCAAGAATGTTTTAAAGCTTCAGCTGCAGTTATTCTTTGAGAAGGATTTTTTTGTAATAATTGTTTTAATAAATTTTTAGCATCTTCACTAACATTATCCCAATCATTTCCATTTATTTTATAATAACCTTTATTTATATTTTGAAAAATTTCATTAGGATTTTTTCCATCAAAAGGAGGATATCCAACTAATAAAATATATAATATTACACCA
Organism: Isotricha sp. YL-2021b; assembly: GCA_023805745.1. Taxonomy (NCBI): domain Eukaryota; phylum Ciliophora; class Litostomatea; order Vestibuliferida; family Isotrichidae; genus Isotricha; species Isotricha sp. YL-2021b. The sequence continues at coordinate 706 of JAJJKW010002242.1, forward strand.
CATGACCATAAATCACATTCTAAACCATAATTTCCTTTTAAAACTTCTGGAGCAATATAATATGGACTTCCTATTTTATTTCTTAATTTTCTTCCTTTTTTTAAAAAAGTTGCAGTTCCAAAATCTATTAATTTTATTTCTAAATTATCTTTTTTACTTGTCATCATCATATTTTCTGGCTTTAAATCTCTATGAACTATTCCCATTTGATTTAAATAAGATACACATGAAAATATTTGTTTCATTATAATTGCAACTTTATTTTCATCATAAAATTGCATATTATATATTTGATCATATAATTCTCCTCCTGAAACATATTCCATTACAAAATACCAATATTTCTCATTAGAAAAATATTCATATATTTTTAATATATTTGGATGGTCTAATTTTCTTAAAATATTTATTTCATTTAAAAAGTTTTTATTTCCACTTTCTTTACTTACTAATTTTATTGCAAAAGTATGACCTGTTGATCTTTGTTTTACTCTAAAAACTTTTCCATATGATCCTTCACCAATTGTTTCTATTGGAACATAATATTTTAAAACATCTCCTTTATTTTCATTTACTAACATTTCTGAATATATTAATATTTCGTCTTCTTCTGTTCTACTTTTTATTCTTTGTAGATTGTTATTATTTATTGAATATCTTTCACTTCTATTTTTTTTGCTTCCTATATTTTTATTTGGATTATCATTTTTTATTGTATTATTTCTTTGACAAGAACAACCCATTTTTTTATTTTTATTTAATAAATATTTTCTTTTATGTTATTTCTTTGATTTTATTTGTAAAGTAATAAATATCCCTCATATATGACTTTTCAGAGAATATATAATAAATATTTTTAATTTCTTTTATAATAAAATATTAAGAATTATCTTATTTATTTAAAATTATAATATTTTTATATTAGATTTTAATATTTTTACTCTTATCATAAAATCTATTGATATCTTTTAAATTGTTAATATTAATGATTAAATTATTTTACTTTTTGATAAAAAAAGAACAGCTAAATAACAATATTAATTATAATTAATTAAGTCTACTAAAGTTGTTTCTTTTTAGTAAAACAATTTTATAAATCATAATTATAGAAATTCTTATTAATTATTATTGAATAAAACAAATTATTATTTCAGATTAAAATGGAAGATACATCGGTAAAACATTTTAACAGATTAAATAATACTTCAAAAAATGATTTAGATGAAATTAATTGTAGAATTTATAGAAATTATTCTGTTTCAGCCAATGCTCTTCCAAAAAATTTTGTTCCAATTATTAAACCTAAAAATAAAATTTTTTTTGATGAAGAAGATATAATTCCTTTTTCATTACATTATTTTTCAAATGAAGAATTAGACTCTAATTCGAATTTAGATAATAATTTATGTAATAATAAAAAAAATAATAGTCCTTCAAAATCTATTGAAAATAAAAAAAAGAATACCATTTTAGGTAAATTAATTGAAAAAAAACAATTAACATTATTAAGTATATTTTAAAAAATATTTGTGTTTTTGTATAAATATCTTTATTTAATGATATAAAAATGTTTTATGGTAACAATTAAATGTCAATTACCAATATTATTTATTGATTAGATAATTTATTTTTTATATGATTAATAAAATTTTGAATTATTAATAAATTTCTAAAATTATTAGAAGTATAAGTATAAAAAATTAAATTTTTTTTTTAAAACAAGAAAATTAACTATTAAAATAATTTAAATTTAAAAAGTCAAAATCCAAATGAAATATTAATCTTTTTGTTAGATAATAATGAATAAATATGTTTATTAAATTCAAATATAAACATATATTTAGTAATTCTATTTTATTAAGATTCAATTTCAAAAATCAATATTTTAGAAAAAATTTTTAAATTTAGTAAAAAAAATATTATTTTAAAAAAAGGAAATTATATAAATAAAGAATAAAATAAAAAAATTGAAAAAAAAATAAATATTCATATTAATTTTTTAGAATTGAATAATTTTTTCAAATCTTTCTTCATTCAAAATATGAAAATATTTCTAAAAAAGACATTCAAAAATATAAATTAATAAAAATAAATCTTTTTTAAAATATAATATTATGATAAAAATATGAATCAATTTATATTACCTATTCAAAATAAAAATAAATGATTAATTACTTTTAATTATTTTTCTTTACAAAGAACTAAATTATTAAAATGGGAATTTTAATTATAAGATTTAATTATAAAATTCTGTTAAAAAATTTCCAGTTAATTGAGAAAAAAAATGTAGAAAAATATGTGAAAATTTATTTTGTTATCAAATATTAAAAAATTATTGATTTATTAGTGTATAATTAAAAGTAATTGAAGTTCCATTACATGAAAGAACAGAAGCAAGATTTGGTATTTCTTTATTTGTATTCCAAACTGAATCAGAAACCAAACCAACAAAACTCAAAGTCCCATTGTCACATATCCAAATACTACTGTTATAAGTAGATAAATAATAACTATTTTCATTTGGAGAATTATCTATTATAATAAATGCTGAAAAAGAAAGATTTTCTTCAAAATAAAACTTTATAGTTTCATTAAATTCAACTAAATATTTTTTAATTAATGTTGAATTGGATAATTCATATTCTTTATATTCATTTGTTAAATTTAAAGTTTCATTTCCTATTTCTCCTATTTTAGATGAAGAAGCTATAAAAACATATCCACTTTTTGATTGAATTATTGGGATTGTTATTAATAAAAAAATGAAAATAAGGAAATTCAAGTTTAAATTCATTTAATTAAAAAAAATTAAATATTCTTTTTGTGTTAAAATTAAAATTTAAATTAATGTATTTTAAATAATACTTAATAATATCAAGATTTTTTAAATTAATTTAAATAAAATTTTTTAAATAAAAATTTTTATTCTACAACTTCCAATGAGTCAATACTCATATTCATTGCTAAATTATCCAATCTTTTAAAGTAATTAAAATTATTACATTCATATTTAAAATCATTATATTCATAATTATTTTCTTTCAAAATTTTCCAATTTTGAATATCAAAATTAATTTTAAATAAATTCGAAGCGGGATCATTTTCATCAAAATCTTTTGTTCCTAAATAAGTATCTGCTAAATCTTCATAATCTAAAGAAATTGCTGTTCTTTTTTTATTTAAATCACAATAAATTTTTGGTATTTTAAATAAATATTCTTTTAGTTTTTCAATTATATTTTCTTCATTTGAATTATTTAAATTATATTCAATTATAAAACATTTTATTACATTTTCTCCTTCTTCTTCTATAAATTTTTCAAATAATTCTATTGTTCCATACTGATTAAAAAGCCATAAAAAATATTTTGTATTAAAACTTTTAAATTCTATAAATTCTTTGTTTTGATTTATATATTTCATTGGAGGAAGTAAATTATTATTACAAAAATCTTTCCAAAAATTTTTATTATAATTAAGGATTATTTGACTTGATTTTTGAAATTTATCCTTTACAAAATTTCTAAATTTTCTAAATATTTTTTTATCAATATTTTCTTTTTTTAAAAATTTTGGATTAAAATTTTTTAAAAATGGGTCTAAATTTTTAAATCTTTCTTTTGATTTATTTATTTTTTGAATATAATCTCTATTATATTTATTATAATTTGAATAAGGAACTTTTAAATAATTATGCAAATTATTTGATTCTTTTTCGTTATCTTCTTTTAAGCTATTAATTTCTGTATAATTTGTTTTATTTACTTCTTCTAAATGATTTTCTATTTTTTCAATTTTATTTAATTTATTTTCATTAATATCATTTATATTTTTTATTGGGTTATAAATTATATTATTTTGTTCCTCTTCAAATAAATAATTAATGAATTTATTTATTATTCTTCTTGATTTTTGAATATTAAAAATTTTTTCATTTTTTTCTTTTATATTATTATCTTCTTGTTTTATGATACGAGGAAAAAAAGCTTTGGAATTATTTGTGAAATTGTATATTTTGTCTTTACTAAAAACTTTATTTCTCTTATCTTGAAAATCATCAATTATCTAAAATAATAATAAAATTATATTTTACTTTATTTTTATTTTTTTTGTTTAATGAGCTCATTTTTTCCTATATTAATAATAGATTAGAGAATTTTTAAATTAAATTAAATATTTAAAATGTAAAATATATTTTAAAATTTTATTCTAACTTTAAAAAAATAGAAACATAAACATATTATATTTAAATTTTTTCCTATAAAATAATATTAAAAATTCAAAAATGATAGAAACAAAAGAAGATTTTTGTTGTGTCTTAGAAAATAAATTATATTTTGGAAATAAAAAATTAGCATTAGATGATGAAAAATTAAAAAAAATAGGAATAAAAGCAATAGTAGATTTGATAAATTATGAAAATAAATCTAAAGAAATAAAACATTCAGATTATTTTAATTATCTTCATATAGATGTAATAGATAATCCTTTAAATAATGCAGATTGGGCTGAAGAAGGAGGTAAATTTATTGAAGAACAATTAAAATTAAATAATCCAATTTATATTCATTGTGCACAAGGTATAAGTAGAAGTGCAACTTTAGTTATGTATTATTTAATGACCAGAGAAAAAATAAATTTAAATGATTCTTTTTTTCAATTAAAAAAATTAAGAAATATTGTTTGTCCTACAACTGGTTTTATGAAAAGTTTAAACTTATTAGATGAAAAATTATTTGGAAAAATGTCTCTTGGAATTGATGAATATAAATTATTTTGTTTAAAAGAAGAATTCCCTTCAATCGATAAAAATGATATTAAAGAATTATTTGAAAAAAATAAAATATTTTATAATGAAAATAAAGATTTATATGATAAAGAAGCTTTAGAAAAAAAATCTGAACCTATTGGTTAAAAAACTGTTGATGATTTAATAGAAAAATTTGGAAAAGAAAAAATGCTATTAAGACAAGGTTGTAGTTTCCATCATCCATTTGATTAAAATTATTGGAATAAAATATAAAAATTAAAAATATAGTAAAGAATTTTCAATTATTTTACCTACTGTTTATTTATATTTTATATTTAATATCTTATTTTTTATAGTTACAATTATTTAGATATATTTCATACAATTATAAAGTTTTGCTTAAATATTTATAATATTTTCTTTTAAAATTTTCTAAATACCTATTTTTATAATTTATACTATAGTTATAAAATAAATCCATCAATAATACTTTGAACATATGTATCATCAAATTTAATATTAAAATCTGTAATTTGTGTATTATTATTCGGGGTATAATTTTCTTCTAAAAAATCTTCTTTTTTTTGAAAAAATTTAATTAAAATTCTATTATCTTTTGAAATATAATTTAATAATCTATTAATTTTTCCAACTTCCTTTAATTCTTTATATTGAAGAAAATTTAAGATAATAAACCAATTATTTTTAGAAATTTTGTTTTGATTTTTTATGTAACAAGAATTGAAAATTATTGTACTTTCCTTTATTTCTTTATTATGTCTTGAATTATTAATTCTTATTTTTTTCGAGCTTTGAACTTCACAACCCATTTTTTTATAGATTATTAAACAATTAAATTTTAAATTAAATAATATTAAAATAACTAATTGTACAATTTTTTATTTCTAAATCTTCTTTTTTTATAATATTTCCATCACTTTTAAAAAATTCAAAAAAAATTTGTAAATTTGAACTTAAATAAACAATAGATGATAATTTAAACTCTTCTAATTTTAGATTATTAATTTCTTTTAAATAATCATCTTTAGTATAATAAAATTCAGAATATGATAGAATTTCATAAAAAGCTTTATTAGCTTTTTGTCTTAATCTTAAATATTTTTTATTTAAATTAAATTTGATTTTGTCCAAATAATATTCAAAATCTTTTTCAGTTAAAAGTTTAATTGAAGTTTTAATAGAAAAAATGTCATATTTTATTAAAATATCCCTTTCTTGATCTGGATCATTTGAATTTGAAGTTTTTATAATTCTTAAAAATATAAAATCTGTATAATGTATTTTTTTTATTTGAGAATTTGTTATTTTTTCTTCCCAAATTAATTTAATTATATCTGTTGTTATTTCATTTTTTATATTTTTATTTCCTATTTTTAAAGTACTTATTAAATAATTTTTATCATTTTCATTAAATATTAATTTATATTTATAAATGAAACATAAATTGTTTTCAAAATTTTTTTTTAATTTTTTTTGTATTGAATTATTAAAATTTTTATTTATTTTAAATATATTGATTGTATTACTATAAACATCATAAATTAAATTTTCTGTCACATCTCCATATAATAAAATATTAATATTTGAAAAATTTATAATATTATAAATAATATCAGTTATAAGTTTATTCTCAATTTCTTTATTTTTTTGAATATTAAATCCTTCTAATAAACCATAACTTCTTAAATAATCAAAATATTTTTCTTCCATCAAATTAAAATTCAAATTTGTCTCAATTTTATTCTCTTTGACAAAAATTTGATTTAAATCATTTTTGAAAATTTCTAATATATCATTTATTATTAATAAAGTTTGATCTTTATAAGAAGAAATTTTTATATTAAATCCTTCATTTCTTAAAAACTCGAATTTAATAGAATTTCCACAATCTTCAGTATCAATTAATTTAAATTTTATATAATTTGTTATTATATTAAAGAAAAAAATTTGTTCATTTTGTATTTTTTTCATGTTTATATTTTCATCTAATTTTATATAATTAATATTTATATATGTTTCTATTCTAGGAACTTTAAATGTTCTGTCTTTTCTATAAAATATATTAATATTGTTATTTTTATTATTGTTTTTATATTTAATAGGTTTATAATAATTTTTTTCATTTAATATTTCATTTCTATCTCCTGAAACTTCTTCAATATAATTTATATTTGAAATATATTTATTTTTATTTCGAAATTTAAAAGTTTCATTCAAGTTTTCTTTTGTAATATCTTTAATTTCTTTTTCTAGAATATTTTTATAATAAAATGTAATTCCTTTATATTTATCTTTAAAATATTCAAGTTCATTAATAAAATAAGAAGGTGAATTTATAATTATAGAAAAATTATTATGCTCAATTAATGAATAAAGAATACTACTCATTAATTCTATATTATATTCTTCTATATTATATATCCCGAATAATAAATTTGACAAATTTGACAAATTTTTTTTATTGTTTTCAAAATAAAATAATCTTTTTGAAAGTATATTTAAATAGTTTTCATATTTATCTATAGTTAAAAACAGAAATTTTTGATTATTTATATTTTTAAAATCTTGGAAAGGAATTGAAAAATCAGCTTTTTCATTCATAAATAATAAATATTTATAAATATAATTTATAATTAAATTTTTTGATTTAATTCCTTCTTCAGTTAAATACATTTTTATTACTAAATAATTGGGAGAGAATAAACTAGTTTTGATAATTTGACATTTTAAATTTAAAATATATTTTTTATCGACTAGAATTTTTGACAAAGAATTTTCTCCATTATAATTAATAATATAGGATATAAATTCATAATATGACATTGAATTTATTTCATAAATATTATCTTTCAAACAAATTAAAATGAAATATAATAAATTTCCATTGTTTAAATTTTGAGTAACTATAAATTTTCCAATTTTATCTTTATTAATTAAATCTTTATAATGATTTAATATATTATTATCTTTAAATTTATCATTATTATTTATTTTTGACCAAATTGATAAAAGAATTTCCATTTCATTTAAAGATTTTTTTGAAATTATAGAAATTTTAATATTTTTTGGGTTTAGATAGCAAGATTTTAATAATTTCACAATATTATCAAAATTATATTCAATTTTATTTTTAGGAAAAAATAATAAATCTGCAATTTCCAAAAAATTTGAATCTTCATTTTCTAAATATTCATCATAAAATTCTTTGTTTTCATCAAAAATTTTTTTTAAAGTATCAACATCAAAACTCAAAATAAATTTTTCTTCAGAACTTAAATATTTTTTTAAATAAGGACAATCATAAATCATATTATATAAAGAAATCATTGTTTTTTCTAAACCATTATCATCGACATCAAAATAATAAGTTGATAAACCTTCTTTAGTAATAATTTTTTTATTTCCAAAATTTAATTTTATATTTTCTTGAAAAATTTCTCCTAAAGGAGTTTGTTTATATAATATTAATTGAGTCAAATAAGATATTAAACTATATTTTCCTTCTATATTTATATTCAAAGAAAATCCTGCTCTTGTTGCATTATTATCTGAAATTAAAATACATTCAATTCCATTTTTCAATCTTATTATTTCAATATTTCTTGAATCTGTTAAGGGCTTTTTTATTTTATTTTCTTCTAATAATATTGTGACATTATTTCTTGTTTTTAAAATAATATTTGATGAATTATAAATTTTAGATATATAATATATTAAAATTATTATTAATAAAGGAGATATTAATATATATAAATAATATTTGAATTTTTTATAAAATTTTTCTTTTATTATCTTCTTATTTTTAAAATTTAAATAACTATCATCTTCTATATCAAAACTTTCAAATTCATCATTTTCAAAATCACTCATAAAAAATAAAATAAATTTTTTAAATAATTCATATTTTTTAAGTTTACTAATTATTAAATTTAAATAATATTATTTTTTCTTTTATTTTTTTATTTACTTAAAAATAAATAAAAGAAATTTTTTTTAAATAGAGATATTTTCTTGAAAAAGTAAAAAAAAAATAAAAATAATCAAATATGGTTTTTTGATAATTAATAAATTCAATTATTTTTGATATTTTTATTTGGGTTTGATGATTTAAATCATTGATGTGAATAAATGATTATTTTTTTTTTTCTTAAAAATAAGAATTCTCAATAATATATTTAATTAAATTAATTAAAAATTTAATAATTTTTAAATCAATAAATCTCATATATCAATTTTGTAATTATTAAATTTTTTAAATCCTCGTATTTTCATCAATTAATCATATTCAAATCATTTATTACATACCTAAATCAAATTTTATTATCTTTAGGTTTATAAAAAAATTATTTATATATATCAATTCAGGTGAAGAAGAAGTTTTGTAATAATAAGAATAATTAAAAAAATTACTTCCAAAAAAATCTCAAAGTAAACTAAATTGGAATAATTAATGAATAAAGATAATAATTTATTTTTTTTATATTATTTATTTAATAACCAGTATTTGAGATTCTTTTAATTCATTATTATTAATATTGATTTTATTTCAAAAAATTTAATTTAGAATATATAGTTTTTTAAAACTATCACAATAAAGATATATTTTTGAAAGACAATTATCATAAAAAATCATAAAAATAACTTTTGGATAAAATTCATTTAATTATTCTATTTAAGAATATTGGGCAAATAAAAATCTTTCAATCATTACCTAATTTAATAATTAAATTTTATTAAATTTATATTCAAAAAATTTCTCTCATTCACAAATAAAATTTAATTTGAGTAAAATAATCATTAATAAAAAAAATATAATTTTATCATAAAACAATTTTGTTCACCTTTAGAATAATTTGGTTTTTTATTATTTTTTAATATTTTTTCTCTAAAAAATGTTTCAAAAAATTTATTTTAATATTTTATATATTATTTTTCCTTTTTCTATAAAAAAAATTATCATAAATATTT
>JAJJKW010002243.1:0-10403 GCA_023805745.1 Isotricha sp. YL-2021b
GCATCTTCTGGCACAGAAGTAAATATACACTTTACAATATCACCAGAACACAGAAACGGTTTTGAAAGTTTGTTAAAAAGTATATTGCCTGAATACGAAAAACAATACGGATTAAAATATAACATATCTTTGTCAGAACAGAAAAAGTCCACTGACACAATCGCGGTAAAACCGGACAATACATTGTTCAGAAATTCTGACGGTTCGTTGTTATTCCGACCTGCGGGACATGGTGCATTGATTGCGAACCTTAATGATTTAGATGCTGATTTAATATTCATCAAGAACATAGATAATGTGACAACTAATGAATTACGTGCCGACACAATCAAGTATAAAAAAGTATTGGCGGGTATCTTGGTTAATTTACAGAAACAAATTTTTGATTTATTAAATTCTGATGAATCAGATATTGATGTCTATCATGAATTCGTAACGAATAAATTAAACATAAAATTAGATAAAAAACTTGAATTATCAGAATATAGAAAGATATTAAATCGTCCTTTGCGTGTTTGTGGTGTTGTTAAAAACACAGGTGCCCCAGGCGGTGGTCCATTCTGGGTCAAAGACAACAGTGGAATTGTTTCACTGCAAATTGTGGAATCAAGTCAAATCGCCCCAGAATCAAAAGACATTATGAAAACTTCGTCTTTCTTTAACCCTGTGGATTTAGTATGTGCCACAAAAAATTACAACGGTGAAAAATTCGATTTGAACGAATACATTGACGAAAACACAGGCTTTATATCTGAAAAGTCTAAAAACGGTGTTGCATTACGCGCAATGGAAAGACCAGGGCTTTGGAATGGTGCAATGGCAAACTGGAACACAATATTGGTTGCGGTACCAGGGACAACATTTACCCCTGTAAAGGTGGTCACAGACCTGCTTTCGGGACCACATCAGACAAAAAAATGACAAAAATAAAAACATTACTTGACTTTTTGCAAATTATATTATAAATTATTGCCCAGTAATTAAAGGATTTAAAATGCCACGTACATGTAAAGTAACTGGAAAAAAGACAATGGTTGGAATGAACGTATCGCATTCTATGCGTCATACAAAACGTACATTCTTGCCAAACTTGCAAAAATTATCGTTCCACAGTGATATTTTGGGACGCGATTTCAGCCTTCGTATTTCAACTGCTGGATTGCGCACATTAACAAAACACGGTGGATTGGATGCCTATGTAATGGCAAAACCTGTTTCTCGTTTGACACCTGAAATGGCTGCAATTAAAAAAGCCATTGAAAAGAAAAACGGCAAAGCTGCTGCACCTGCTAAAAAACCGGTTCACAAACCAACTCGCAGTGCACGCCTTGTCAAAAAGGTCGAAGCGAAGAAAGCAGCCGCAAAATAATTGCGACTGTGACGTTCTGGCTCTGTGGCGGAACTGGTAGACGCGCTTGACTCAAAATCAAGTTCTGCAAGGAGTATCGGTTCGATTCCGATCAGAGCCACCAGAAATTAGAAAATGTCCCTTTGGGGACATTTTTTAATTTATGTTTGGATATGACGGGATCGAACCGAAGGTTCGTAACGTAGCGAAGCGGAGTGTAAAAAACACGACATTTGTCGTGGCTTTTTACTTTCCGATCAGAGCCACCAGAAATAAAAAAAACACCCAAACGGGTGTTTTTTTTAATTGTTTCGCCAAATCACACTTTCAAACAAACTTTCTATTTTTTTCTTTAATTCATTATCATTAAAGAACTGTTCTCGCATCGCTGGTGTTGTTTGATGGCATTCGCATTCGTGATATGGCGTATATTTTTGTACTGCGAAATTCTTTACACCCATATCGCTCGCAATTTTCGCGATTTCTAATAAATCTTCTTTGCTGACAAAACGTGGATCACACGTTGTACGTACTTCCAGTCCCCTGCCCGTTGATAACCAATATTGCATTGATTCAATCATACGATCATATGCAATATCGATTTTGGTTAAATCTTTGTAGTGTTCGCGTGTTGCCTTGAAATCAAGACCAACCCAATCAACGATATCTGAAACTTTCTTTAACAAATCTGGATAAAAACCATTGGTGTGCAAACCAATCGCAAACCCTAATTCTTTGACACGTTTCATATAATCAATTGTGGTATCTGCTTGCATCAATGCTTCACCACCTGAAAAGACGACACCTTCCAATTTACCAACACGAGCCTTTATCCAATCAAAGACTTTTTCCGGATCATATTCGCCCTGTTCCACTGCAATAAGATGCGAATTTGAACAATATTCGCATTGCAGTGGGCATCCTTTTAAAAATAATACAGCGGCCAGTTTTCCAGGATAATCAATTGTCGTAAAGGAAACCAGGCCGCCGATTTGAAGGTCTTTCATAAATCAGTTCCAGATTATGCGGCTTTTCTTAATAATTCTTCGTGACGAGCACCAGCAGTCAAAGAGTTTGCTTCTGTGAAAGTTTTTCTTTCGCAAAATTCTGCGTATTTACCAATGTTAAAATTTTTCACTGGTCTGATATATCCCATTGAACGAGAAAATGTTTCGCATGGTGTTCTTTGTGCTTGTGGGTTCATAATACTCTCCTTTTCCATTTTTTTGTTTTTTATTATTATTCGTGGTCACCGCATTTGCAGTGGCAATCGTTACTGTTTGCCGCAATTTCTGCATCGCATTTCGGACAGAAATCGTGACGTCCTGGTAAATAGCCGTGTTTTGGACAAATTGAAAATGTTGGTGTCAATGTCATATATGGCACTTTGTAATTTTCAAATATTGTGCGAACGATTTTTTCGGCCGCTTCACCAGATGAAACTGGTTCGCCCATATAAAGGTGCAACATTGTTCCGCCTGTATATTTGCGTTGTAATTCTTCCTGGTGTTCAAGGGCGACAAATGGGTCGTCTGTAAAATACACCGGTAATTGTGTTGAATTTGTATAGTAAGGCGCATCTTCTGTTCCCGCAGTCAAAATGTCTGGGAAATTCTTTTTGTCTGTTTTGGCAAAACGATATGCACAACCTTCTGCTGGGGTTGCTTCCAAATTATACAAATTGCCTGTGGTTTCTTGATAATCAGCCAAGTTAGTTCTGATGAAATCCATCACTTCCAAAACAAGGTTTTTACCAAAAACTGTTGCGATGTTATCTGTGCCGTTTGTGAAGTTCATAACCATTTCATTCGCACCGTTAACACCGATGGTCGAAAAGTGATGATTCCAGTTGCCCAGATAACGTTTTGTAAATGGATACAGGCCACGTTCCAAGTTCTTAGAAATAATTTTACGTTTGATTTCCAAAGAATCACGTGCCAAATCTAATAATCTTTTTAATTCACGTAATAAACCTTCGCGGTCGCCTTTGTGAGTATAACCAAGGCGTGCCAAGTTAATTGTCACAACACCAATAGAACCTGTCTTTTCTGCAGATCCAAACAAACCGCCACCACGTTTCAACAATTCACGAACGTCCAAACGCAATCTGCAACACATAGAACGTACGTCTGTTGGGTTAAGGTCAGAATTCAAGAAATTCTGGAAATTTGGAATACCGTATTTAGCAGCCAATTCAAACAAAGGTTTTACATTTGGATGTTCCCAAGGGAAATCGTCTGTGATGTTATAAGTTGGAATTGGGAATGTAAATGGACGGCCCATTGCATCGCCTTCGGTCATAACTTCCAAGAAAGCCTTGTTAATCATGTCCATTTCTGGTTGCAAGTCACCGTATGTGAAATCAACCATCTTTTTACCAACAAAAGGACGTTGTTCACGCAAATCTTTTGGGCAAGTCCAATCGAATGTAAAGTTAATAAATGGTGTTTGTGTTCCCCAACGGCATGGTACAGAACAATTAAATACCAATGTCTGCATCGCGTTTTTAACATCTGCATAAGACAATTTATCCAATCTTACATATGGTGCAAGATAAGTATCAACAGACGAGAACGCTTGTGCACCCGCAAATTCATTCTGCAAAGTCCCCAAGAAATTAACCATATGAGAAACAGCTGTGGCCATATGTTTCGCAGGTTCGCATTGTAAATATCCTGGAACCCCATTAAATCCTTCGTATAACAATTCACGCAAAGACCAACCAGCACAATATCCAGTCAACCAACCCAAATCATGAATATGGAAAGCAGCAGATTTGTGTGCTTCGGCAATTTCTTTTGGATAAATACTTAACCAATATTCTGCAGTCATACGTTCAGAAGAACGCAAAATCAAACCACCAATAGAATAACCAATATTTGCATTTTCTTTTACGCGCCAATCTGCTTCGGAAACATAATCACCTATCACAGACACTGCATCAACCAATGCATCACGTGTTTCAGCACGTTTTTGACGATATACTATATAAGATTCGGCTGTTTTATAAGCATGTGCATCCATAAGTGTTTGAATAACTATATCTTGGATATTTTCAACATCTGGTATTTGACCAGCATATTTCTTGTCTAATCTTTTCAAAACGTCTTGGGTAATTTTTACAATATCAGCATCAGATATTTCACAAGTCACAGCAACAGCAGACTTAATCGCTTCAAAAATCTTTTTTGCATCAAAAGGGACTATTTCCCCAGAACGTTTTTTTATAGATTCCAATTCACAAGTCAACGTTGATACAACTTGGATTTTGATTTCACTTTTATCTGTCGCCATATTTTAACCCCTTATTTTACCTCAAAACACTATATATAGTATTTGTCGCGATCCTTTTAACACAATATACAGTATTTGGGTTTAATTCTCATCCAAAAAAAAATTTTTTTTTACGTTTTTATGCTTGATTTTTTGTATCGCTTACTGGATGTGGGTTTGGCGGATTTTTTCCATAACCGATTCGGTGCATTTTATACACAAAAAAATGCTTTTGTATTCGTTTTCGTCAAAAAAATGATAAAAAAACGATTCGAAAACGACAAAAAATCAAAATATAGATAATTTTTTGCCGATTCGAATCAAGATATTGATTTTTTTAAAATATCTGTTTGATAAAAGGGATTTTTATTTTTAAAGCCCCACTGAATGCCTGCATAAATCTGCGAAAACAGGTTTATTTAGTCCCAAAATATTGATTATTTCACTCGGTTTTTTATCAATAACTATATTTTGAGTGTTCAAAACACCATTTTTTACGGTTTTTACGGTCGCACTAGGCAAATCTGATTGTCCTATACACGAAGACAGATATACAAAACACTCGTCATTGTCCTCTAGATATTGTAACGCCAGCTTTCGTGCAAACATATTCAAAGTTAAATCTGCCTTGCTGGCGTCTTTGGTCCATGGACTGCCGCCACCAATTGGCGATGCCGTAGAATAAAAATCACATGCCAATTTACGACCAGTTACGCCACAATCTGCAATTGGGCCATGGTAAGTATAACGCCCTGTCCCGTTTATTATTATATTTGGTACATTTTGATTTAAGGTTTGTAAAACAAAATCTTGTAAATCTATATCTCGTAACAAAGGGACCGCAACAATCGCAGTTTCTATATCACCATTATCATCCAATGTAATTTGTGTTTTTATATCTAAACCCATTCCTGAATCATAATTATTCTTGGCAATGTTATAAATCGCGGCATTTAATTTACGTGCATAATATAATTCCGGATTGATATTATCGACACCTTGACAGGCATAACCAACAAAGACACCTTGGTCACCCCAACCATTTTGTTCAACACCACGATTGATATCAACAGATTGTTGTCCAACAAGATTTATTATATGTAAATCGTCAGGACTTACAGTATAATCGCCCCATCTTTTATGATATTCACTGTCATATCCGATGGCACATATTGCTTCTTTGACCCAAACATTGATATTTTCCATATCAACATTTCCACATATTTCACCACCCAAGACAACAGTATTATCTTTAAATAATACTTCGACAGCATATTTAATATGTGGGTCTTGAACAATTAATTTATCTAAAATATATGAAGATATAAAATCAGATGTTTTATCTGGGTGTCCCAAAGACACCGCTTCTGCAGTTTTTTTCATAAAATACTCCTTTTTTAGTCCTCTGATGTGGGACAAGTCAGGTTAAATCCACATTGAAATCAAAATTTGATTTCGAATACATTATAAAACAACTATTTGGAAAAACAAATAAAAAAATGGGATGATGGGACGACCCAAACAAAAAAACTTGTACTGATTCGTTGCGAAAGCCACCATCCCATATATTTCTCTCTTCTCTGCTTTCGCATCAATTTTATATTATCACAAAAAAAATTAAAATGCAAAAAAAGAATGCCATCATGGCATTCTTTTAAAGATACAAAGAATAAAAATATTTTAATTACGATGTTTATGTTCGTATTCACAAGTTGGTTTATAACCAAAAATCCATACGAACAACCATATCAACGCAGCTAAACCAATAATGGCATAAACCAAACGTGATAATATTGTCATTGGTCCAAAGAGCCAAGCAACTAAATCGAAATTAAAAAATCCGACCAAGCCCCAGTTCAATGCACCGATCAAAGACAATGGTTTTAAAACATAATGTGTAAATGCACCCATTTTTTTCTCCTGTGGTTAAAAAGTTTTTAGTCTTTCAAGACAAAACAATTATATCGCAACACAATATATATTTCCGCAGGAATGAAATCTTCAATAAATAAAGCCGCATCTGCGGCTTTATTTTATTTTTCTTCTCTCGTCTTAAATTGCATATCATACAATGTTTTATATGCACCACATTCAACTTTTAATAATTCTTCGTGTGTTCCAGATTCTACAATCTGACCATCGTTCACAACTACAATCTTTGTTGCGTTGCGAATTGTTGATAATCTGTGTGCGATAACAAACACTGTTTTATCATGCATAAGGTTTTCGATTGCCTTTTGAACAACCGCTTCTGATTTATTATCTAATGCAGATGTAGCTTCATCTAATACCAATATAGGTGCATTTTTTAAGAACGCGCGAGCAATCGCAACACGTTGACGTTGCCCACCAGACAACATTATTCCACGTTCACCAATCTTGGTGTCCAAACCATGTTTTAATGTTTTTAAGAATTCATCTAAATATGCTAATTTAGTTGCACGTTTAAGTTCTTCTTCGCTTGCATCTTCATTACCCAACATTATGTTTTCACGGATAGTTCCTTCGAACAAGAAATTATCTTGAAAAACGACCGCTATATTTTGACGCAAAGATTTTAATGTGAAATCACGAATATCTGTACCATCAACAGTTATCGAACCATTTGTCACATCATAGAAACGTGGTAACAAATTTACTAATGTAGTTTTTCCACCACCAGAATTACCAACAATCGCAATTGTTTCACCTTGATTAACAGTTAAATTTACATCTTTTAACACAGGTACATCTGGCAAATAATTAAATGATACATCATTGAATTTAATTTGTTTATGCGTAGCTGGTATTTGAATTGCATTTGGTGCATCTTGAATTGCAGGTTTTGCATCCAATACATTAAACACTTGTTCAATAGCCCAGAAAGAACGCAATACAGAATTATAATCATTCCCCAATGCTTTGATTGGTGTATAAAGCAAAATCAACGATGTTAAAAATGATACAAATCCACCAGTAGTTAACTGACCATGCAAAATCAAATAAGAACCGAACCATAATGCCAGCGCAATACCAAAAGATAATACAATATGAATAACCGGTGTTAACCATTGTGTTCTTTTAAATAATTTCATACCTAAATTAAAAGTTTCATCTAATACATTTAAATATCTTCTATCTTGGTATTCAGCCAAGTTATATGAAATTATCGTTTTATTACCTGCATAAGTTTCATTGTATTTTGTTGTCAAAGATGCACCAACCTGCATAGATTTATTTAACACAGGTGTCACACGTTTTTTCAAAGACAACATTGGTAAAAATGCACACAATAATATTGTCACACATACCAAAGCCAATTGCCATGAATTATAAAATAATACAAAAATCAAAGAAGCCGAAGTAAAGAATTTTTGAACAAACGATTTAACATTACTTAATAATCCTGCACATGCAGTATCTGCATTAGCACTGAATTTTACCAAAATATCACCAGAATTTTTAGATGTGAAAAATTCTGTTTCAAAGGTAAGCAATTTTTTAAACAAATCAGCTTTTAATAAATTTGTGATTTTGCCCCCAACCCATGTATTCAAATAACCAACAGTATATGTCAAAGCACCTTGAATTGATGTAAACGAAACAATCACCAAAGGCAATAACCAATTCGCAAAGATTGGATTTTCGTTTATCATACCATCTGTAAAAGGTTTAATGGCCCATGCAATAACCGCATCTAACATACCAACAGGTATCGCGAGCACTAATGTTAATACTGCACGTCCCCAAAAAGGCTTTATATATGGCCACATACGTTTATAATTTTTAACAAACATATTTTCTGATAATTTTTGCATTTCAATTCACCCATAATTTATTTAGGGACAGATTACCCAAATTATCTACAATTGTCAATACTTGTATTTTTAATAAAAAAGTAAAAATGTCCTTGCATTTGCAAATGTTTTTTTTCAAAATACGCCCGTCTTATAAACTACATAAAGGAGATACCATGGCAAATAAATGGGTTTATACGTTTGGAAATGGTGCCGCCGAAGGCCGTGCAGATATGCGTAATCTGTTGGGCGGAAAGGGTGCTAACTTGGCAGAAATGAATTTGGTTGGATTGCCAGTACCTGCTGGATTTACAGTCACAACTGATGTTTGTACATATTATTATGAAAACGGCCAAACTTATCCTTCTGATTTGATGGATCAAGTGAAAGCTGGTGTTGCACATATTGAATCTATTATGGGCAAAAAATTCGCAGATAACGAAAATCCATTATTGGTGTCTGTTCGTTCTGGTGCACGTGTTTCTATGCCAGGAATGATGGATACAGTTTTGAATTTGGGTTTAAACGATGAAACTGTAAAAGCTTTGGCAAAAGCCGCGAACAACGAAAGATTTGCATATGATTCTTATCGTCGTTTCATCATGATGTTCAGTGACGTTGTGTTGGGTGCAGACATTGATTTGTTCGAACACACATTGGAACGTATGAAGGAAGACAAGGGATATAAAGTTGATACAGAATTGACAGCGGACGATTTGAAAGAATTGGTTGAAAAATTCAAAGAAATCGGTGTTAAAATCGGCAAAGTATTTCCACAAGACCCATGGGAACAATTGAAATTGGGTATTGGTGCTGTGTTTGGTTCTTGGATGTCTAAAAAAGCGATTACATATCGTAAATTGAACAATATCCCAGGCGATTGGGGAACCGCAGTTAACGTCCAAGCGATGGTATTTGGTAATTCTGGCGATGATTCAGCAACAGGTGTATGTTTCAGCCGTGACCCAGCAACTGGTGAAAACAAATTCTATGGCGAATACTTGATTAATGCCCAAGGTGAAGACGTTGTGGCTGGTATTCGTACACCACAGCCAATGGCAAAAGACGGTTCTGGCCGTATCTCTTTGGAAGAAGCAATGCCAGAAGTTTATGCTCAATTGGTTGACGTTCGCGACAAATTGGAACAACACTATAAAGATATGCAAGATATGGAATTCACAATTGAACACAAAAAATTGTGGATGTTGCAATGCCGTAACGGTAAAAGAACCGCTGCTGCTGCTGTCCGTATGGCCGTAGAAATGGTTGAAGAAGGCTTGTTAACAAAAGAAGAAGCAATCTTGCGCGTTGGTGCAGATCAATTGAATCACTTGTTGCACCCAATGTTGGATCCAAAGGCAGAAAAGAAAGTTATTGCAACTGGTTTGCCAGCATCCCCAGGTGCTGCAGTTGGTCAGGCTGTATTTAATGCAGAAGACGCAGAAGCATGGCGCAAAGAAGGCAAAAAAGTTATGCTTATCCGCGTTGAAACATCCCCAGAAGATATTGCTGGTATGAACGCAGCCCAAGGTGTTATCACTGCACGTGGTGGTATGACTTCACATGCAGCTGTGGTTGCACGTGGTATGGGAACACCATGCGTATCTGGTTCTCCAGACATCAAAATTGATTATGAAACAAAAACAATGAAAACAACATCTGGTGCAGTTATTCACGAAGGTGATTGGGTTTCTATCGATGGTGCCAAGGGTGAAATTATCGAAGGCGCTGTTCCAACAGTATCTGTTGAATTGACAGGAAACTTCGGAACATTGATGAAATGGGTTGATGAAATCAAATCTTTGACAGTGAAAGCAAACGCAGAAACACCAAAAGATGCAAAACAAGCACGTGACTTTGGTGCCGAAGGTATCGGACTTGCACGTACAGAACATATGTTCTTTGACCCAAGCCGTATCCAAGATATGCGTGAAATGATTTTGGCTGATGACGAAGCCGGCCGTCGTGCAGCATTGGATAAATTGTTGCCATATCAAAAGGCTGAC
>JAJJKW010000708.1:0-10403 GCA_023805745.1 Isotricha sp. YL-2021b
GCTGTTTCTACAGGTATTGGTACTGGAGTAGGTCTATATGCAGTCCAAAACAGATATCAAGACTCTGATAAAAACGGTGTCCCCGATAAAGCAGAAGGAAAATTGAGCCCCGAAGACCTCAGAGAAGCATTAAAACTGGTCAAGATGAGTCGACGCCATAGCTTCATCTTATTGAAAATGTTCGGAATCATTTAATTATTCTATAATCAAACGTTTGGTCACTTCGTTCATGAAGTGACCCTATATTCTTTTTCATATTTTGTATATGACTGACCAACCGTTAGTATCTATCATTGTTCCCGTTTATAACGTGGAGAAATACTTGCGTCCGTGTCTTGATTCCATTCTCTCCCAAACATACACAAACTGGGAGGCCATCTTAGTGGATGACGGCAGTAAAGACAATAGTGGCAAGATATGTGATGAATATGCTCAAAAGGACAAGCGCTTCGTTGTGGTTCATAAACAGAACGAAGGCGTGGCCCAAGCTCGCATTACTGCATTTGAACACAGTAAAGGTGATCTAATTACCTTTATTGATGCAGATGATTATGTCTCGAATGACTATTTAGAGAAACTTTCAAAACCCATATTAGAAGATGGGGCGGAAATGGTTTCTTGTAATTATTTTGATGTTTCTGCTGATACTCTTAAAGTGCTTACAGGAAAAAACGTCCTAAGTGGAACTTTCACAGGAGAAGATTTATCTGATTTCATAGGGAATCATTATTTCTATGATAAAAATCTTATTAAATTTAATAATATTATATATTTACAATTATTTTTTTTTTGGGATTTGACCTAATTCTCAATAATTAAGTTTAATTTTTTGTTTAATTAATAACTATATATATAAATTTGTATATATTTTACCAATAATTTGATTAATTATAATTTCAAAAAATTAAAATAAAATAAAATAGGAAATTTGTTGATAAGTTTTATATACTAATTGAAATAATAATAAAAAGAAAAACAATCATAAAATTTGATATTTGTTTAACATATACTCACTTTAAATTTGAAAAATGTTCATTTTTTTAAAAGATATTGAGGAATTTGTTAGTATTTTTATCAGATTTAATTATTTTCATTTTAAATAAATAAAAGTCTAGAGGAAGAAATGAATTTTTTAACAATGTATATATTTATTAATTTAAAAATTATTATTTTATTTATGTTTATTTTCATTTTTCTTTTTGTTAATAAATTTCTTTCATCACAAATATTTATTATTCATATGTATTTTTATTGTTTTCATACACTATTAGGAATTTAAAACTTTATGTTTTTGATAACCTTTTTTTTTTCTATTTGAAAGTTTTAATTAAATCATATCTTTAAAAAAAAAATCATTTCATGTTATTTTTCTTTACACCATTCTTTTCTCTTTAAAATTAATAAATAGAATTGAATCATAGTTAAAATTAATATATAAAAATCAAAACAAAATATTATAAAAAAAATTAAAAAAAATTCCATCTTTGATATATTAAAAAAATGGAAAAAAGGATAAAAATATATGATGAGAAACATAATGAATATAAAGAATTTAGGTTTGAAATGAATTTTGAATCAGTGGAAAAATTAGATCCAAACAAATATATTATTGTATATGGTATGAGCAATATCCCAATAAAGGAAAACAAATGTTTTGAATTTAAAGAATTAAAAATTATAGAAAAAACAACAACACAAAAAGATAAAAGAATTGAAATAACTGATTATGGTATTGAAAAACAAGAAGAAAAGGAAAAATCGGAGATAAATAAGATTAGCGATAGATTTGGGAAAAATAATAATGAACCAAATAAATTTAATGAAGAAGAAAAGAAAGTTAAAAGGGATAAAATAAAACTTCAAAATCCTAACAGTGAAGATAAAGATGAAAATAATATAAATATAAATCCAGATAAAAAAAAAGAAGTAAAAGATGATTTAGAGAAGATAAAAAAAGATTATAATGCATTAAAAAATGAATTTTTTCTAAAACAAAGACAAAATTATGATTTAGAAAAAAAAATAGCTCAAAACAAAAATATTTTGATTGATTATGAAAAGAAAAAGAAAGAATATGATGAAATTCTTGATAAAATAAAAGAATTTAACAAAGTTATAGAAAAACAAAAAGAAATTGAAATAATAAACAAAAAAACTAAAAATAATAATAATATTTTTGATAATTCAAAATTTAATATTGAAAATGAAGTATTATTATTGTTTGAAAATCTTCAAAATAATTTTTTAAAAGAAATAAAAGAAATAAATAAAAAGGAATTTGAATCTTACATAAAAAAGTTAGATGAATTGGAAAAAAAAAGAAAGGAAGAATTTCAAAAAAATATTGAATCGAATAGAAAATGTAAAAATGAATTAAATGAATTAAATGAATTAATTAAGATAAATAAGACAAAACATTATAATAAAAAATGTAAAAATTGTAGCCAATGTCCAATAGAAGGAATATTATATCAATGTTCTGAATGTAATGATTTTTATTTATGTGAAAAATGTGAACAAAAAAATTATATCTTTAAAGAACATTTACATAACTTTATAAAAATAAGAAAAATAAATAATAATTAATAATTATTAGATTACCTCAATTAATTATTATTTATCTTATTTAAATCAAATTAATTTTTGTAAACAAAATTAGTTAAATTAATTAAATTCAAAATATTCATATTATTGAAATCAATTAAAGATTTAAATTGGATAGAATTATTTAAAAATATGCAAATAATATATGAAATAAATATATTAAATCATTGTCAAATTATTTTGAAAAAGTTTTCATATTAATAATAATTTTAAAAAACATCGAATTCCCATATTTACTTTAAAAAAATTTATAAATAATAATTGAGTCAATAAATTTTATATTTTATCTGAAATAAAGTGATGAATATTTTGTTTACAAGAAAAATCAAAAAAGTTAAAAACAAAAATAAAACATTAAAAAGAATTAAAATATTAACTATTTGTTTTTTGAAGAAAAAATAAATTGAATATAAGAAATAAAAGTAGTCCCATTTCAATTGTTTTCAATATTTAAAATATAAGTTTATTTTTTAATTGGTTAAATTTATTATTTTTTAAATACTTTTTTTATAATTATTTTAAAGATAAAAAATATAATAAATCCAATTAATAATAAAAGAAATGTAAAAGTACATAAAATATCATAATTATTTAATTTAAATAAACTCAATTCTCTTGAAGAGGGAATAATTAAATGTTCATAACCAATATTCATAATATAATTTACCCAATAATAAAAATTTTCTTTTCCATTATTCTGTTTAATGATTTCAGAAGCTTTGATACAATTATTTTTAAATTCTTCATTATTTAAAATATCTGATATATATTTGATAATTTTATTTGGATTTATTTCTCTCAAACTTAAACCAAATTTTTTATTTTTAATTATACCAAAATTATTAATTTGCTCAGTTGAATCTCCAATTAAAATCATTGGAATTTTATGATATAAACTTTCAATTAAATTAGTTAATTCTCCATTTGTAATATATAATGAAATTCTCTTATCTTCTAATAAATTATTTTGTTTTAAACAATCAGTTTGGAAAAAATTTTGTGTTAATTGTTCATTTAAAGGAATATCTTTTCTTTTAATTATAATAAATCCATAATTTTTATAAAATTTAATAATTTCAATTAAATCTTTAATATTAATATTTTCTAGGTCAATTAGAATATTTGTATTATATACATTTAAAAAATCATTTAAAGTTTTACATTTTTCCAAATTTTTTAATTGTTTATTACTTTTTTTCATTAAAAATGAACCAGCAGAAATAAAATTTGTAGGTTGAGATTTACTGAAATGAATTCCTTCAATACATTGATTTATAAAAAAGGAATTTGGTTGATAAAATTCAATGTTTTTATAACCTTTATTAATAAAAATTTTATTTTGAGAATTAATAAAATAATTTGTAATTAAATTTTTAATATTTTGAGATATATAATTTAAAAATCTTCTATGAAATTTCATTTTATTATTAAAAGAAATTCCTATTATTTTTTCATAGAATGAATTATATTCAATGTTTTCCATTAGCAATGAATATTCACATGTTGGATTTACATTCATTATTTTTTCAATTTCTAATTCTCTTTTTAAAAAAGAAGCAATCATATTAAATGAATCTGTCAAAATTAAATCAAATTTTATTTTTTTCTTTTTTAATTTATCTAATATATTGCTTTCTAAAAACTCTTTATTAAGAATATTTATTAAATTATTTAATTTTCTATTTCTAAGAATAAAATTTGTTTTTTCTTTTCTAATTTGTGATATTAATTTTTCATTAAAATTTGATTGATTACCAAAATATTCAAACCGAATAAATTGTTTTGTATCATTATCAAATTTTTCCCAAGCATTAGCATCTGAATTATGAATTATTATATGATAGTAATAATTAATATTTGGATATTCAATTTTTAATTTCTTAATTGTGAATTTTATCAACTTAATAAATATCCGAATATTAGAGCTTTTTCCAGGAAATATATATATCAAAATATTTCTTTCTTTTAAATATTGTCCATTATTAAAATAATTCCCAAAGATATTTGAAAAAGTCAAAAGAAAAAGAAATAAAAATTTTACTAACATAAATAATTTAATAAATGAATTAATTATTTTGAAATTTTAATTTATTTTATAAATATTATTCTTTAAATTAAAAAAAAAATAAATAAGTTTTTGCCAAATTTTATCTAAATTATTTTTCGAATTTCTAAAAGTTTGATAGAAAAAGAATATTAATAATATAAAATATATAGAATAAAAATAGAAATATATATTTAATAATTTATAAAATAAATACCAAAAAATATAAAATTTCAATTTGCTTGATGATTTTTTATATAATCACCTAACATACTATAAGGTTTTTGAAATATAATGGGATTAGTTTTTATAGCATAAATTGTACTTATTGGTCCTTTTCGAAAAAAATTTCTTCCTGTAATTCTTTGATAAATATATGATTTTTCATTAATACTTTCATCAAAAAAAGTATTATTATAATTTTTATTTATATTATAACTATCAAACATTTTAATTGAATTTATATTTGTTTTTCTTTGTGACAAAAATTTGGAATTTTTATTATTCTTATCATCTTTATTATCAAAAGAAAATAAACTTTGTTGATTATTCATATCAATATTTTCAATAGAATCAAATTTTTTTGTTAATTTTCCTATAAAAAATCTTTTTGAAGAAGGTAAAGAATCTTTTTTAAGAGTTATATTTTTTTTGAGAAAAATATTGTTTTTTATTTTTTCTTTTAATTCGCTTTCAAATTTAATATTTGGAATTTTTTCATTATTTTTTTTTTTGTCAAAAATAAAATTAATTGAATTATTTTCAGTTAAATTACTATTACTAATTTTAATTGTATGAAAATTATTTATAGTTTGATTAGAATTTATTTTTCTTTGAGAATTTTTTGAAGGAAAATTATTAGAATTTAAATTTTTTGGTGAATAAGAAAATGTAAGTTTTTTCCTTGATAAAGTTAATTTTTTTCTTTTTTCTAAATAATCTCTATCATTACTTTCTAATAAATTAACTAAAGTATTAATATAATTTTGATTATATAATCCAAATTTTTTATTAAAGAATAAATTATATTGTTTAATAATATCTTTTAATCTCATTTTTTTTTCTATTTCATCTATTACATATTCTCTTTTCATAAATTGATCTATAACATCTTTTCTATTTCCACTTACTTCTTTAAAAACAATATCATCTCCTTGTAATCTTACAATTTTTCTTTTTTTATGTTCATTATCTTTTTCACTAACATATAAATCTCTCATTGACATTTTCAAAAAAAAACTTAAATTTATTTCATTTAAATTTTTATAATTTTAATTATTTAATAAAAAAATAAAATCAATCTTATATGAAAAAAAATAAAATTATAGAAATAAAAAAAAAAACAGTTTGTTTATAAATAAAATATAATTCAAAAGAAAAATAATAAATTATATAAAAATCAAAATGGATTCTGATATAGATGCAAAAAAAGATTTATTAAAAAGAGAAATTTTGGATAATAATTACGACCAAAATCAATTTATTGAATTTTGTATAACAAAAAAAGAAAATGGAGATGATTTATCTCAATGGTCATTAGAAGAACTTCAAGAAATAATAAAGCAATTTATATCTCAAGAAACAGCAACAACAACAACAACAAATGAGGAAATAAATACAAATAAAAACGAAGAAATAAATTCAAATACAAATTTAAATATAAATTCTGAAAAAAAAGAAAATGAAGAAAAAATAAATGAAAAAAATTCAAATAATGAAAATAATCCAAATATAGAAGGAGATATAAAACAAATGGGAGAAACAAAAGTAGAAAAAGTAACAAAAACTCAAGTAATAAATTGTAGAAAATTAGAAAAAAGTTCATTAAATGATAAAGAAATTCATGTATTAATTCAAAATCCAAAATTAGTAGAAACTTCATTTATATCATCAAATTATATAAATTATGAAGTTTCAACTCCATCAATGAATTGGTCTGTTTTTAGAAGATATTCTGATTTTCTTTGGTTAAGAAGTGTATTAGTTAAATTTTTTGCTGGACATGTTGTTCCTCCAATTCCAAATAAAAAATCAGGAGGAAGAAGATTTGAAAAAGATTTTGTTGAAAAAAGAATGAAATTTCTACAAAAATTTATGTCTGCTGTTATTGAAAGTGAAATTTTTAAAGCAAGTGAACCTTTAATTGCTTTTTTATCTATGGTAGATCATAATCAATTTGAAGCAAAAATGAAAGAATTAACTTCTTTTCAACCTTCTCCTTATATTGAAGAAATTAAAACTTTTAATGGAACTGTTTCTATTGCTTCTACTGAAGATGATAATGAAAAATACTTTAAAAATATTACTAATTATTTTAGAATACAATATCAATTATATGAAAGATTAAATGCTAATTTAAAAGAATTTTATAATAATTTTTATGCTACTCAAAAAAGTATGGAAAATATTCAAAAAGATTTTGAAATTTTACGTATGTTAAATTCGAGAGTTGCTATGAAAGATGCTATTACTAAAACTTATGAACAATATGGTATTTTTTTTAAAAATTGGAGTAGAATTTTATATAAACAAAATATTACTGTTAAATCTCATATTAAAGAATTTTTTAAATTTTGTAAAATGGAAGGAACTTCTTATTCTGAATTAATTGCTAGAAGAGATGAATCAAGAGATAAATATTTAAATTTTAAAAATAAATTAACTCAAAAAAAAGAAAAACATTGGAGTAATAAAGATATTTCTAAATGGGAAATTGAAGAAGATATGTCAAAAATTGATAAAGCAAAATTAACTCAAGATAAAGGATATGCTTTTAGTAAAATGTGTACTAAAGATACTTTATTATTAAATGCTTATAAAAATCAATTAGGTTATTGTAATAAAACTAATATTGATGAATTAAAAAATATGATTAAAACTAATTGTCAAAAGTTTATTGAAAATGATAATAAATTTTGCTCTGAATTTTATCCTACTTTAACTGATGCTCTTAATGTTTATTCAACTTTTCAAATGTTTATTGCTACTTCTCAAATGAACGCTCAAATGGCTATGATGGAAAAAAATAATGAAAAGAAAGAATAGGAAATTTAATTTTATATTCCCTTTTTATTTAGAGTATTTAGTTTAAATATTTGAAATAGATTTTTAAAGAATTAAAATATTGTTAAGTTATTATTTTTATATTGTTTTCATTATTTTATTATTTATTTGTTTTATGATATTCATGAAAGATTTTTTAAATTCATGAATATTTATTTTTTATAAAAATATATAATGGATTAAAATTCTTTTATATTATTTAAAAATTCCAACTATAATAAAACTAAAACGATAAAAAATTAAATTAATTATATAAAATCTTTTTTCATTATTATTTACAAAGAAAAAATATTTAAAAAAATTAAATAAACCCTAAAAAAATTATTAATGAAAATAATAATAAGAAGTAGGTCTTGAATCATTAGAAGAAATAATATCAATGAGAATGGAAGTAATAGGAGTAGTTTTTGAAAAAGAATTAATGGATTTTTCTGAAGAAGAGAAGCAAAATTTAATGGAAGAAAATATAAAATATTATAAAAAAGAATTATCATCAGGAGGTCATATAGCATGTTTTGCATATGTAGATAATAATTTAGCAGGATGTGGAGGAGTATGTTTATATAATGAAATGCCATCTCCTGATAATAGAAATGGTAAATGTGGTTATTTAATGAATATTTATGTTAAACCTAAATTTAGACATCTTGGTTTAGGAGCAAATATTACTAATTGGTTAATTGATTTTGCAAAAAAAAAGATGTTAATAAAATTTTTCTTGAAAGCTCTGTTATTGCTAAAGAAATGTATATTAATCTTGGATTTAAAGAAATGAAAGATTATATGATTTTAAAAAATAATACTCCTTAAAAATATTCTTTTTTATTAAATTATTTAACATTCAAATTCTTAATATATCAAATTTTTTTATTTTTTTATTTTGTTGTTTCATTCTTTTTTTATTAAAATGTTTTTATTTATTATATGTTGCTTTTTTTTTGATAAAAAATTTGAATTAATTTATGAATGAACAATATTGTTTTATTATATATTGACTTTTAATAATAATATTTATAGAAAAATATTTTAAAAAATTAAACATTCATCTTTTTTCTTAATAATTCTTTTATCATTGCAACTAATCTTACATTCTTTATTTATTCCATTAAATAAGTCTGAAAGATTAGTTGAATTTTTAACTTGGAAATTTGATAAATTTAAATTTATTAAAGATGAGCATTTATTAAACATAGATTCCATATTATCAACATTATTAGTTTTAAAACAAGATAAATCTAATTTTTTTAAAGATTTACATTCAAAAAACATAAAACTCATATCTTTAACTTTTGAAGTTGAAAATATATTTCCTTTATCAGTAATTGTTTTTTTATATATAAAATCTGAACTATCATTATTAGTAATTGTTGTATTATTACAATTATCAATAAAAGTTAAATTAACTAAAGAAAAACATTGATAAAACATTTTAGACATATTATTTACATTTGAAGTATTTAATAATGATAAGTCTAAATTTTGTAATGTTGTACATCCAAAAAACATTTCAGACATATCTGTAACATTTTTACTATTTAAATTAGATAAATTTACATTCTTTAAACTCATACAACATTTAAACATTCCCATCATATCATTAACTTTAAATGAATTGACATTAGATAAATTTACTGATTTTAATGTTGTACATAGATAAAACATTTTATTCATTTTTGAAACATAAGAAAAATCTAAATTTGTTAAATCAATTGATGTCATTTTTTCTATTTGTCGAAATAATGATGATATCCCATTTAATTTTTTATTAAATTTAAATTTTAATAAATATTCACCTGTTTTATCAAAACTTTGTAAATAATAAAATTTTATTTTTTTATTTTCTAAATATAAAGTACAATTATTCTCTAAATCAATATCATCTTTTATAATTTTTATACTTTCATTTATTAAATAAGAATATTTTGCCATTATATAATTTGTATCTTTAATAATTTCTTCATTAGGTTTTTCTTCTATTTCATCTTTTTTTGGGTAATTATTTTTATTATTATTGTCTTTATTATCCGTTGTCCTATTTAAAGTTATTTCTTTAATTTTATCTTTTATTAATTCATTTTCTTTTTTAATTTCTTCTATTACTTTTTTTAATTTATTTATTTCATTTTTCATCTCTTTATTTTCATTTAAAATTGATTTTTTAAATTCATTTATTTCCTTTTTCATTTCTTCTTTAATTTCTTTTTTTAATATTTGAATTGATTTTTCTTCTTTCATAATAAATTTTTATTGAAATAAAACATTTAATAATATTTATTAATAGGATATAATTAAGAATTTTCTTTCCTAAATTTAATTATTTAAATAACTTTATTTAAAAATAAAATGTTTATTTGAATAATAATTACTGAAATTAAATAAATATATTTCTTTTTTTTCATTTTTTTGATAAAATAAACATATCATTTCCAGATGATATAATTTTTATTTATGATATAAACTATAAAAAAGAGAAAAAAAATTAAATAATATTAAATGAATTTGAAATGGAAATTTTCCAGGGCTGGAATCTGGAAATCTGGAAAAAATATTATAATTTGTTATTCATTTTTACTCTCAAATAAAAATTTATTAAAATATTAAATATGTTTAAATAAAAATACAATGTTTAATTTTAAAAAAAAATTTGGGGATTGGGGATTGGGGATTGGGGATTGGGGATTGGGGATTGGGG
>JAJJKW010002244.1:0-10402 GCA_023805745.1 Isotricha sp. YL-2021b
ATAATTAAATTTTTTATAATGTAAAAATTAATTGAATTAAAGAATATTTAGAAATAATATTTTAAATATTCCTATGTATGATAAAAATAAGACAAATTTTAAGTTACTGACTATTATTTAATTATTATTCTTTAAATTATTAATTTATAAAAGTTATTTTTATTTAATAAGATATAATATATTTGTTAATAAATATATCTTTATAATTTCATATTTATTTATTCATCTAAAGTGAATGATGAAAAAAAATTTGGAAAATTTTTTAAAATATTTTCAAAATTTTTTTTAAATTTAGAAAAAAAATTTTAATTATAATAAATTTGAAATTATTAAATATTTAAATGATAATTAAGATAATTTTCATATGATAATAAAAGAAACAAAAATTAAAAAATATAAATTTTAATGATTTGTTCCATTTATAATTACATAATATTAATTGTTCTACTTATTTAATTGTTCAAATATAATAAAAATCAAAAAACACTCATAATGAAGAAAGAATCAATTAAATAGATGAAAAAAAAGTAAATATTTATTTATCAGAAAAATAATATTATCTTAAGGACTAATTGTTAATTTTAAATATAAAAAGTCTTAATAATAATTTTGAATTTATATAATTATAATAAAAAGTTTGAATATTAAAATATAGAACAATATGATTCCCATAAATTTATTAAATTAGTGTCGTGAGTTTTAACTTTACAATTTTGATTTAATCCTTCAAATATATTATTAAAATCATTTACATTTTCAGTATTAAAATTTTTTAAATCCAAAGTTGTTAAAGAAGAACAATTAAAAAACATTCTTCTCATATAAATAACATTATTAGTAAAAAATTTTGATAAATCTAAAATATTTAAGGAAGAACAATTACGAAACATATCTTCCATATTTGTAACTTTTTTAGTATTAAAATTAGATAAATCTAATTCTTTCAAAGAAGAACAATCAGAAAACATAAAACTCATATTAATAGCATTTTCAGTATTTATATTAGATAAATTAATATCAATTAAAGATTTACATCCAAGAAACATTCCATTAAAATCAATAACATTTTTTGTATTGAAATTAGATAAATTTAAATATTTTAATGAAGAACAAAAAGAAAACATATTACTCATATTTATTACATTAATTGTATTAAAAAAAGATAATTCTAAAAATTCTAAAGAAGAACAATATGAAAATAAATTATTCATATATGTTACATTAACTGTATTTATATTTGAAAGATCTAAAATTTTTAAAGATGAACATCCTGAAAACATATATGAAATATTTGTTAAAATATATGTGTTAAAAGTTGATAAATCTAATGATGATAAATCAGAACAATTGTAAAATAAAAAATTTAAATTTGGTAATGGCCTTTTTAATATTATTTTAATTGAATTTTCTTTTTCTTTTAGAAAAGTATACTTAAAACAAAAATTAATTAATTTATTTTTAAAATAAATATTACAATTTTGTTGTATTTCTTTTTCATTATCTATTCCATTAATTTCTGGATATTTTTTTTTAACTTCTTCATAACAATTTAATATTTGTATTGATTTATTTATTTTTTCTTTTGAAATTTCTAAATTACAAGAAATTTGATTTTGATTAAATTTCACCAAATATATATTATTATCTTCAATTTTTAATTTTTCATTGATTACATTTATATAATCAATATAATATTTTATATAATTACTTTTTATATCATTTTTGAAAGTGTTATAATTATTTTTAATTGATTTTATTTTATCAAATAAAAATTTTATGTCATTTATAATTTTATTTACTTTTTGTAGATTAATATCAATTTCTTCAATTATATTAGTAAATCTATTTAATTCTTTTTCATTAATAGAAATTAAGTAAAAAGATGTAATTTCATGATTGATATGTTTTTTTAAACAATCATTACATATATTATTTTTACAATTTGAACAATAATAATCAAATGATTTTTTATGATTTTCACAAATAAAATTAAATACAGGAAAATCAAAATTGTTTCCTTTCAATTTTGGGAAATTTTCTAATTGATTTTCAATCTCTTTATATTTTATTTCAAATTCTTCTTTTTCTCTTTTACATTTTTGATATTTTTTAGTTATTTCTTCAACTCTTTTTTCTAATTCGTTTTTTAACATTTTTTATTTTACTTTAATTAATTTACTTAAAAAAATAGTTAGTTGCCTAATCTAACATTTTAAATTGAAATATTGAATTTCATTTATGAATAAAATTTTATTTTGAATATATTAAATTTACAATTATTTGAAAAAATCACAATCATTTTTTTTATTTAAAAAATTAATAAAATATGGAAAAAAAAGAAATTAAAGAATATGAATTTTTCATAGCAGGTAAAACAAGAAATAAAGAAAAAATATTAGAAATATGTAAAATATTTGATGAATTAAAAGTTTCATATTATTGTTTTATAAAAAGTGAAAAAGAATTTATCAAAGAGAAATTTAATTCAGAAAAAAGTATAAATGAATTACAAGATGAATTTGAAAAATTAGATTTATATAGTGATATAGTTAAAAAAGTTTTTATTGAAGATTTGATAGGAGAAAAAAATTCAAAAAATTTTCTTTTAGTTTTACCTGCTGGAAATTCGGGTCATATAGAAGCTGGTATTGCTTATGGTTTAAATAAAAAATGTTATGCTATTGGAAATTATGATGTTACTGATTCTTTATATTTAATTTTTGATAAAATTTTTAAAGATGAAAAAGAATTAAAAGATTTTTTACAAAAATTATATAATAAATAAAAATATGTACAATCATTTATATCAATTATTGAATTATCATTTTAATAAATCAAATTTTTTCCATAGCATATTTAAAATTTCTACAACTTAATTGATTACTTTTATTTTATTAAATTTGATAAATATTTTACTGAGATATTTACATTTTTCTTCTTTAAAAAGCAATAGTATTTTAAAAAAGAAGGATAATCAAAAAAGACATTAAATTATATTAATTTACATAACATTTATAGTAAAAATTATTTTGTTATATTCTTTTTTCATATTTGTTTTTTTTACAAAGATTTTTATTATTTTTCATATCATCATATAAATTATTTTATTTTTTTGTTTTAAATAAGTTAGTTATTTCTATTTTTATAAAATAATAATAGATTATTAATTTTATTAATTAAATTTATTTATTTTTTTGAAGAATTTTAATGAATTTCAAATTTTTTTATTGTTGGAAAAGAATAATTTATAAATCAACATTCCCACCTGAAATTTAAATTAATAAATTAATAACAAATAATTAGTTATCCCAAAATAATTGCAAAAAGAAATATATTCGTAATAAATATAAAAGAAATATTGTTTTCAATTAAAAACTTTTTATTCTTAATTCATTTTATTAATTAAATTGTATATTATTTATAAATTTAATAATGTATGTAAAAAATAATGTCACAAATAGAAAAAACTTTAAATGATAAAACAGATGTTTTGCCAAAAATTTTGGATTTATCAAGAAATTTTTCAATGTCACCTTTAAAAAAAAGTTCATCAAAAACTATAATAAAAATCCAACAAATAATGACATCTCCAAAATTAAATAAAATATCTAGAAAAAAAATAAAAATCCCATTTCCTTTAAATTTTAAAAAACATCATAGTTCAAAAACAAATGATTTTTTAACAGAAAGAAATAATGTAAATAAAGAGTCAATATTATTTAAAAAATATTTTGGAGAAAAAAACAAAAAAAAAGAAAAATATTTTGAATTAAATACAATTTTTAAAACAATAGAATTTTCAAAATCAAATATAAAGAAGAAAATAATGAATAGAGAAAAATTTTCTTCTCCAAAGCCATTAAAATTATCAGGAAAAAAGTTAAAATTAAGTTCTAAAAATTTATTTAAATTAAAAGGATTATCTCCAAAAAATAAAAGTCCAAAAAAAAAAATTATTATATCTCAATTTAATCCAATAAATGATAATTTACATGAAGAAGAAATAATTGATAGTGAAACTCAAGAAGAAATGTATGATTCTTTTTCAGATAAAACTTTAGAAGAAATATATATTTTAAAAGTTGTTACAGATTTCTTAAGATCAAAAGATAATAAATTAAATCAAGTTCAAAATAAAAAAAATAATTTTTTTGATTCATTAGAAAATAAAATAAATTTTAACTTTGATATTATTGGAGTTCCTTGTTTTAAAAATCATTTTATTAAATTTAATCAATTAGAAAATATAAGTAATAATTTAGTTGAAACTGGAATTATTTCTTATTTAAATAAATTAAGAGTTATTTATCAAAAAAAACATGATGAAGAAGAAGAAAAAAGAAAACAAGAATTATTAAAAGAAGAAATAGAAAAACAAAAAAAACTTCAAAAAAATAAAGAAAAAATGGAAGAATTTGAAAATGCTGAACAAGCTTTTAAAAATAAAAATGAATTAAAAAAAAAAGTAGAAAAAATTCAAGAAATTGATTATGATACTGAAGATTTTTTTATATTAAAAACTATGAGATTTGAAGGAGTTTTTTTTGCTGCTGAAAAAGAAAGAAAAGCTTTAATTGATTTAAGCCATTTAAATAAAAAAAGTAAATATAGAGATTCAATTATAAAAAAAATTGTTTAATATTTTATTCTATATATTATGAAATAATATTTTATTAATGAAAATAAATTTCAATTTTTTTCAATTAATATATTTTTATTTTTTTATTTTTTTTAATTTTTGATTAATTAAATTTTTTAAAACATTTACATATAATTTATAAAATTATGAGCTATTTGTTTTTTTCATTTTAGGAAGTCAAATTGATTAAAAAAAAAAAATCATAAAAAATAAAATTCAATAAATCTCAAATTAAATTGTATTTTAACTTTAAAATAAAACTCATTTTCAAATAAAAATTAAATAATATTGTTTTTATACTTTCAAGTTCCTCATTATTAAAAAAATGATAGAAGTAAAAAATATTTTTATGCATTTATTTTTTAATCTATGATTTGATTTATATTTTTTTTGAGCTTCATGATTTTATTTTTTTAATAGAAAACAAGAACTATCTCAAAAAATTTAAATCAAATTATTCAATATTTTAAAAAAAAATATATTCAATTAGAATATTTTTATAAAATGGATATAAACAATTTTTTTCCTTTTGGAAAACTTTTTTAATTATTTTGGAACTATAAAATTTACTAACATTTCTGAATTATTTTGTAATTTTATTATTTCAGTTTCCGAAACAAAAAAAATAATAATCAATACTCAATTTTTTAATAAATTGTACATATTTTTTTAAATTACTAGAAAAAACAATAATAAAAAGATTTAAATTAATTTATAAAAAATTTTAATATTTATATTAATTTAAAATTGGTCCTCAAAACTTTCTTTTATTTTTTTATAAATATTTCTTGCTGAATTTCCTATTTCATTTTCATTATTTCCAATTTCTGATAAAGTTTGCATTAAATCATTTAATTCATTTTCTTTAAATAAATTTAAATTAATTATTTTTAAATTATACAATTCATTAGTAAAATTAACAATTTGTCTTTGAATCATAAAACATCTTGAAATTTGAATTAATCTGATTAATATTTTTTTATTTATATTTACTGGAATTTTAATTAAATAATTTGTTCCAGTTAAAAAGATTAATCTTAAAAAAATTAAATCATCTCCTGAATTTAAAGCTTTAAAATATGCTTTTTCATAATTTTCTTCTTTTAAATATTTTAAAATACTTTTCCAAATTAATAAATTATTATTTTCTAAATTACTATTGTCTACTATTGTATCATTTAATTTTTCTTTTCTCAACTCTTCTATTTTTTTAATTTTTTGTTTTATTTTATTTATTCTATTATTAAGAATTGTTAATTTATCATTTACCTGTTGTTCTAAATTATTTGATAAATTATATAAAGTTTTTATAAATTGATTTGTTAATTTATCATAAATTAGATTTTTTTGATATTTATTTGATTTTTTTGATTGAATTAAAATATCATTATTTGATAAATTATTATATAATTTTTGATGAGTTATTGGGTCTTCACTAACAAAAGCTTGTTCTCCATAACTTAATTTTTCTGAATGGAAATTTATCTTATTTATTTGATTTTCATTTTTTTTCTTTTTTGTTGAAGTTTCTTTTATATTTTCTTTATTTTTTTTATTAATTTTATTATTATTTTTGTTTGTATTAGAACTATTTTCATCTTTTGATAGAATATCATTTATACTATCATTTGGAGGATTTATAATTTCTTCTTCTTCATTTATGAATTTTGATTCTTTTCTTTTGCTTGATTTCAATTTATTTTCATTTAAAGAATTTTTTAAACTTTTTTTTTGAGATATATCATTTTCTTCTTTTAAAGTATTATTTTTTTCAATTTTAGTTTTTTTTTGATTATTAAAACTATTATTATCTTCATTTTCACTTAAATTACTATGATTATTATTATTATTACTTTGAAAATTTTCTTCATTAGGAATAAAAGCTGCTTCATTTCCTATAATATCTTGACTTTCATATGTAAATTTAAGATTATCATTTTCATTGTTTTCATTTTGAGATTGTTTTGAAGATTTTTTAGAAGATTTTTTTGATTCATTCGATTTAAATGAATCATTTTTTTTATTTTTATCTTCATCAATTTCTTCATTATTTTCATTATTATTTTCTTCTGATTCATTTTCACTTTCTTCATTATTATTTTTATTTTCTTCACTATTATTTTCACTTTCTTCTTTTTCTTCATTATTTTTTTCATTATTATCTAATTTCATATCTTTATTTTCATCATTTAATTCATTTTCTTCATTATTATTTTCATAATTAAATTCTCCTTCTTTATTATCATTTACATCTTCATCTAATATTTCTACATTATTATTTTCATCATTTATTTCTTTTTCTACATTTAATTCTTTTTCTTCTTCATTATTTTCACTCATTTCTTCCTTATTTTCATTATTAATTTTTTCTTCTTCATTATTTAAATCTTTTTTTTCATTATTTTCATTTTCTAAAAATTCATCTAAATTTTCTTCATTTTCATTTACTTCTTTTATTAAAGAATTTTTTTTTAAAGGAGTTTTATTTGTTGTTTTTTTTCTTATAGAAGAATTCTTGTTGATTTTTGTTAAAGATTTTTTAATTGGATTTTCATTAAATTCTGAATCTTTTATTTTTTCTTTATTTGTCTTTGATTTATGAATAAAATTTTGTTTATTTTTACTTAAATCTTTTTTATTTTTCAAAGTACTTTTTTTAGAAATATCATTTTCATTTCCATAAATTTTTTTATTTTCCTCTTCTAAACTATTTTCATTTAAATTATTTTGATTTTCTTTATTTTCATCAAAATTATTTTCATTTTCATTAAAATTATTTTGTTCTAAATTTTGATTATTATTTTTTTCACTATTTTCATCTTCGCTAAAATATGGATTATATTTAGAAATAACTTTAAAATTATTTTCATTTTTTTTAATTTTTTGTCCTTTTATTAAACTTCTAAGACTTTGTCTATTTTTTTTTTCTTTACTTTTACTATTTATTTTTTTTCTTTTATTTTCTAATTCTTTTTTAACTTTAATTAAATTTTCTTCTTCTCTATTACTTAAAAATTCAGTTGTTCTTAAAAATTTTCCAATTCCTACTTCATAAATATTTTTTCTAACTTCTTTATTACTCATTAAATTATTTTTTCCATCATAAATTTTAGATAAATTTCTCAATAAATTTAATTTAGAAATTATTTTATTATAACCTTCATCTATATTTAAAATATTATTTAATGTTTGATTTGAAGAAACTTGAACTTTAAAAACTCTATCTTTTGTTGCATATTCAATTGCTTTTATTATTTCACCTTGATTAGGTAATTCTTCAATATTTAAATTTCTTAATTTATTTTTTAAATGAGCAAAAATTTCACATACTTCAATTTTACTTAAATAAATTTGACTGTCATTTTTGTATAAAACATTATTTAAAAGATGAATAATTTCTATAAAATTATTTTTATATTCATCATATGAAATTACATCAATTAAATTACAAATTGATTGTAACATATTTGGATTTGGATATTTATATTTTTTAAATATATTTAATAATTCAACCATTGCAGGAATTAAAATTTGTTGTAAAGAATTTAAATCTGAAGCTTTGTTTACATTTTCATTTTCAATTCTTCTATTTGCTCTTTCTATAATTTCATTTTTTTGTTCTGGATTATTATTTTCTACTTTTTCACTTGAATTATCATTAATTATATAACTTAATAATTCATTAATAATAATGAAACTTCCATTTAAAATTCCATTATCATTTATTTTATTCACAATATTATGGTTTTTTTCAATTATTCCAAAAAAATATTTTAAAATAAATTCTAAAGCTTTATCCTTTGTTTCATTTTCACATAATAAATCAAATAATTCAATAACTGCAATTGAAGCTGCTTTATGTACATTAAATGAATTAATATATAAATAATTTCCGATTGATTCCAATATTTTTGATGCTATATTATGATTTGGGTTTTTTATATAATTTATATTTAAAGAATATGCTATTAAAACTAATTGATATTCTTTTCCTATTTTTGTAAAATTTTTATATGTATAATTTAATAATAATGGTAATATTATTTTAACATCTTCTAATGAATTATATTTTTGAAGATCAATTTTAAATTTAGTAAATGCATATTGTTGGGTTGAAGAATCATTTAATTTATCTATATATTCTTTTACTTTCAATTTTAAATCTTGAGGAGATTTTTTTGATTCTTGTTTTTTTTTCATTTATTTAAAAAGACAAAATTAATTTATATTATTTAAAATAATATTTTTTTAATTTTATTTTTTCCAAAAATATTTTTAAGGAATTATGAAATTATTTTAAAATATTTTTTAAATATGTTCAATTTAGTAAAATATATACCTAATAAACACATAAAATATTGTTTATTTGAGAAATTATTATCATTATCATTATTATTTTTTAGGAATTTTTAAATAATATGTTTTATATCCTTAGACAAATGGAAATAATATCTTCAGAAATTAACTTTTTTAAATAAAATTGTTTTATAAATAAATTTGTATGAACATTTTACACTATATACTTGGAAAAAACCAAATAAGTAATGAATAAATTATAATATATTTTTTTAATTAAAATATTTATCAAGATTTTAATTTCTCATTTTATTTTCTTTACCTTAATTATTTATTTAATTATTTATTAATAATTCATTCTTCAATTTGTTTATTATTTTCCAAATAACAAAATTTTTTTTAATTTAAATTTTTTCCCCAAAAATTCAATATCTAAATTTATCTAAATTTTTTTTACTTTTCAAATTTTTTGAAAAAGAAAAAATGAATCTCAAAAAATAATTTCTTATTCCAATATTAATAAAATTTTCTTTAATAAAAAAGAAATTATCTAATAATCTATATTTAATTAGTTTTTTTAATCTATTTAACTAGAGAATTACTTCCTTTCAAAAAAATTCTTCCTCATTAAATCAATATAAAACATTTAATACTTCCTCCCATTCAAGAAATATATTCAATAGTATTAATAATACTTTGATTAACATTTAATTCTTTTTCAAGATATATTCCTAAATGAGCTTAATAATAAAAAAGTCTTGGTTCTCTTTTTTGAATTTATTTAAAATTAGAAAGACAATGATGAAATATTTCAAAAGAATAAATAAATTTCAATTAATTATTCAATTATTGTATACATTTTATTATCATATAAATATCTTCTATTAAATATTTCACTTATTAAAAATTTTTTAAATTACAATAAAAAAGTCCTAATATAATCTGTTAAATGGATATTTATTTGGAAAAGGGGATTTTTTTTAATATTATTTGTAGTAATTGTTTTATTCATTTTTCTTTTGTTTTTTTGAATGGATTATTGAATGAATTTAATATAATAATTAATAATTTGTAAATTTTTCATTGTTTTTTTATTCATTTTTTTATTGTTTTAAATAAAAGATTTTTTATAATTTTTTATATTAGATTATCAAATAATCCTTTCTGAATCTTTTTCTATTTTTATATATATATTTATTTTCCAATTACCTTTTTTAATTCATATATATATTTCAATTATATACAATTTTATTTCCCAAAAAAAAATAAAATGTCATTAAATAATCGAAAAAAAAACCAATTAAATCAAAAATTCCAAAAAAACTAAAAAAAAACGAAAAAAAAACATTATTTAATAAGTAACCCATTTAGTCGGTTTACCATGTTGAGCCCATTTTCCAAGATAGGTGTTTCCTTTACTAACATATCTTCCTCCATTTTTATCAACATAAGAATATTTAATACCAC
>JAJJKW010002245.1:0-10393 GCA_023805745.1 Isotricha sp. YL-2021b
CACACTGCATTCTGGTGGAAAGTTCAATAATAATGTTTATAAAACCAGTGGTGGTCTGCATGGTGTGGGCAGTGCGGTTGTAAATGCGCTTTCGTCCAATATGGACGTGACAATTTCACGTGATGGATTCGAATGGCATCAGACTTTTTCACGTGGACATGTAACCAGTCCAATTACCAAAGGTAATCCAACCAAGGCACATGGAACAAAAATTAAATTTACTATTGATGACCAGATTTTTGGTGAAAATGCAGTATTCAAGCCAATAAAAATTTATCGTATGGCACGTGCGAAATCTTTCCTTTCGCGTGGGGTAAAAGTCGAATGGCATTGTAATCCGGCACTTATTACCGAAGATATGAATATCCCAGCGGATAAAGAATTTTACTATCCAAACGGTGTTGCGGATTTTGTCGCAGAAAAGACAGATTCAAAACCGCGCATATTGCCAAAGATTTTTTCAGGTTCAATTGATTTCCCTGATGACAGCGGTCGTGTTGAATGGGCGTTGACTGTGTTGACCGATGAAAACGGTGCGGCATCTGATGATGGATTCTTTGCGTCATATTGTAATACGATTGCGACAATCGATGGTGGAACACATGAAAACGGATTCAAGGCCGCAATTACCAAGGGCTTAAAAGCCTATGGCGAAAAGGTTAATAATAAATCGGCGGCATCGATTATCAGTGAAGATGTCTTTGATTCGGTTGCGGCAATTGTATCGGTGTTCTATAAAACACCACAATTCTTGGGTCAGACCAAGGAAAAATTGTCGAATCCTGAAATCGCACGTTATACCGAAAATGCACTGCGTGATCCATGGGAAATGTTTTTGGCGTCGGATCCAAAGACTGCAAACGCATTGTTGGATTTTGTTGTGAATCTTGCAAATGCGCGTATCAAAACAAAGCAAGTCAAAGATGTTGCGCGTAAAACACCAACAAAACGAATTCGTATGCCGGCTAAATTGGCGGACTGTTCAAAGCATGGTGTCGAAGGTACCGAATTATTCATCGTCGAAGGTGAATCGGCAGGTGGAACTGCAAAACAGGCACGTGATCGTGCAACTCAGGCGATTATGCCTTTGCGTGGAAAAGTTTTAAATGTGTTATCTAATTCTGATGAAAGATTCAGTGCGAATCGTGAATTGAATGATTTGATAGATATTATTGGTGCGGGTACTGCGAAAGATTGGGATGATAATAAATTAAGATACGAAAAAATTATCGTTATGACTGATGCGGACGTTGACGGCAGTCATATTGCATCATTGCTTATGGCGTTTTTCTATCAGTATATGCCACAATTAATTTATGGTGGTCATTTGTATTTGTCTTGTCCACCGCTTTATAAATTAACATGTGGAACCGAATCGATTTATGTAGATACAGATGAAGAATTGGAAGAATTGAAAAACACTAAATATAAAAATAGAAAAGTCGAAATATCCCGATTCAAAGGTTTGGGTGAAATGATGCCGAATCAATTAAAAGAAACAACTATGTCGCCAAAGACACGCAGACTGATTCGTGTTGATTTGCCACCAAAGACAGAAGAGGGGCAAGAAGATACAGAAAAAACAAAAGCACTTGTGTATGATTTGATGGGTAAGAAACCAGAATTCAGATTTAAATTCATTACTGAACATGCACAATTTGTAAAAGATTTATTTGTATAATAAAAATTACAAACAAAAGAAAATCCGCCGTATAGGCGGATTTTTAAATATATAATTTTATTATTTTATTTTCTTTAATTTTTCTGCAAATGTAAATGTGTATTGTGTTGCGCTCCACAAAGAGGCAACCAATGCAAACCATAAACATGCTATACCAATTTCTGGTAATTTAGATAATATAAATAACAATGTTTGGTTGCTTGGGATTTTATGAATTGATACAGCCAATATAATAATTGCGACGGCAATCATTTGAATTGTTGTTTTAATTTTTCCCATTGAAAAGCGTGCTTTTGGTACTGGCATTTCTATTTTTTGTGTTCCCAAGAATTCACGTAAACCACTTATATACAATTCGCGATCTATCATCAAAATTACAGGTATAATTATGAACCATAATTTATTTGCAATTGGAGTATAGAATGTAGAAATGAAAGTAATGTCGATAGGTATAAATGGTAATAATATCAATGCATTGCATACCAGTAATTTATCACCAATATGATCCAGTACACCACCAAGTTTTGAACAACAATTGTACTTTCGGGCCAAGAAACCGTCAAACCAATC
Source organism: Isotricha sp. YL-2021b (assembly GCA_023805745.1). Classification (NCBI taxonomy): domain Eukaryota; phylum Ciliophora; class Litostomatea; order Vestibuliferida; family Isotrichidae; genus Isotricha; species Isotricha sp. YL-2021b. The sequence goes on from JAJJKW010002245.1 coordinate 2,252, forward strand.
CGATATAGCACCCAATGCGAACAATATAAATGTGACAAGATACCAATTAAACATCATTGTTGGTATTATGGCGAAAGCCGTGGCTATTCTGAATATTGATAAAAAGTTAACAAATTTTTTCATGTTTTTTTCTCCTTTGGTAATACACATTATAACACTTCGGAATGGAAATATGCATATATTTTTTCTGCAGCATTTTTTCCAAGATCAGGAACACGCATCAAAGCCTTTAAATCAGCGTCCATAATTGCGTGTACAGATCCAAAATGTTGTAATAATTGTTTTTTGCGTTTTGGCCCTATGCCTTCGATAGAATCCAAGACAGAAGCAGTTAATTGTTTTGCACGTACACTGCGATGATAAGTTATAACAAATCTGTGTGCTTCATCACGCACAGTTCGCAGCATCAAAAACAATGGTGAATCTTTTGGCAGATTTCTGTTTTCTGAACCGTCTGGCATAATAAAATGTTCGTCACCATTTCGAACAACACCTTTGGCGACACCAAGTACTGGGATTCTTCCGTTTGATACCTTGTGTGCGATATTCCATTGGGCCGGACCGCCATCAACAATTATTAAATCAAGATTTGGATTATCTTTGATTGCGCGGGTGACAAATTCTTCCATCATTGCAATATCATTGCCAGCACGTTTCATATCTTGTAATTTAAAATGTCGATATGATGTTTTTACAAAGCCGTCATGACCGAATGCTATCATTGCCCCCACAGGATGTTTTCCAAATAAATGTGAATTATCAAAAACACCAATTTGTTCCAGTTTTAATCCCAACCAATTTTCAAGTTCTGAAACATTTTTATCCCATTGTAAATCTGGTATGTATGACGGATTCTGCCGTATACCGCTATTTGTTGTTTTTGTTAATGCAGATATTTTATCGCGTATAATGGCCGCATTTTCAAAATCCATTTTGTCAGAAAAATCTTTCATCTGTTTTGTTAAATCTGCAATTATAGGTTCGCTGTCCCCAGTTAAAATTCTTCGTGCAAGTTGAACATTTTTATCATAATCAGTTTGTGGTAAACAACATGGTGCACTGCATCGTCCAATTTGATACAAAAGGCAAGGGCGACTGCGATTATTCATAAAACTATCTTTACATGTTCTAAGTTTGCAAACACGTTGAATTGTTTTTATTGTGTCATTAAGTGCATAAACAGATGGATATGGTCCAAAAACGTCTTTCTTTTGTGATATCTTACCACGAAATTTAAATAATCTTGGGTGTTCGTGTTTGGTTAATGCCAACATTGGGTACATCTTGCCATCTGTCAGCATGATATTGTATTTTGGTTTTAAGGTTTTTATAAGTTTTTGTTCCAATATCAATGCGTCTTGTTCGTTGCGTGTTATTTCCCATTCAACGCGTTTTACAAGAGAACGCATAATCTGTTTGTGATTTTCAAGTTTAGAAATATCAATATATTGGCGCAATCTGTTCAAAATATTCTTGGCTTTGCCGACATACAAAAGATTCCCGTCGCCGTCATACATTTTGTATATTCCTGGTGACAGTGGAGCATTTTCTATTAAATCTCTAAATTGAATATTCATAATAAATATGATATTATATAAATTATAAAAATCAAATAGAGGTATTAATATGAGACAAGAATCAGGTCGTTCAATGATAGAAATGGTTGGTGTGTTGGCTATTATGGGTATGTTAACCGCCGCTGCATTTGTTTTGATATCACTTGGAACAAACAGACAAAAACAAGCACGTGTTATGGATGATGTTGTAACAATTGTGTCTGGTGTTCGTGGACTTTTGGGGGATTATGATGATTTTTCAAACATCGATAATTCTACAATTTTTGCCGCTATGTCGGTAAGTAATAAGAATCCATATGGTGGGACATATGAATTGGCTGTGGATCCGTCTAATTCTCGTCAGTTTATTGTTCGTATAAACGGTTTGAATAAATCTGATTGTGAAGCCTTGGTGACAAAAGCATGGGCAGATTCTGTTGGGTATGTGTCTTCTGGTCACAAAGAAAGTGGTGCAACAGGTAATTGTGTGGAAGGCAGTAATAATGTTGTGTCCATTACATATGGCGAATAAAGTAAATGGCTGAATTTATTACTATTTCTGCTGCTGAATCAGGAACGCGATTATTGCGCTGGTTTGTTCGTCATTATCCAGGCATGTTACAGCGTGATTTTTATAAGCTTTGTCGTGGTGGACAAATAAGAATCAATTCTTCACGATGCAAAGGTATGGAAGTTTTGAATGATGGTGATATTGTTCGAATTCCACCAACTGTGCAATCTTATAAAAATGTAAAGAAAACTGAAACTGGCGAAAATTTTTCACTTTCTGATTTGGAAAATTTAAGAAAATGTATCATTCATAATGATGCAGATATAGTTGTTTTTAACAAGCCTGCTGGTCTGGCGGTGCAGGGTGGAACAGGTATAAAGAAATCAATAGATAAAATGGCTGCTGCTTTGTTCCCATATGATAAAATATCGCTGGTTCATCGTATAGACAGGGAAACAAGTGGACTGTTAGTTGTGGCAAAAAATCAAAAGGCCGCACAGGATTTAGCAGCACAGTTTCAAAACAAAACTGCACATAAAGAATATTTGGCACTTTTGCAGGGGAATATTCCAAATAAGTCTGGAACCATAGAAAACTATATAGCAAAAGGCCAGGTCTTTGAAGATTCTAATAAAATACCACAAGGTGTATCTGTACAACGTGCAATTACGGAATATAAAGTATTGGGCGAAGCTGCCGGTGTATTAACTTGGGTTTTGTTTTCACCAAAAACAGGTAGAACACATCAGTTGAGATTGCACAGTGCTTTTTCGTTGCATGCACCAATCATCGGCGATGATTTATATGGTGACAGAAATAACAATCTTGATGATATTTTGGGTTCGTTATTTACAACGCAAAAATTATTTTTACTTGCATACAGAATAACTTTCCGTCATCCTGGGTCAGGAAAAACGATAACGCTGCGTGCAGATGTTCCTGATTTTATGCAATCTGTTATGAAATTCTTGGAATTTAAATTGCCCTAAATGGAGTAAAAAAATGTTTTTGTATACATTTTATAGAAAACGTGTTTGGTTGTTACGTTCAATAGTCCTTTTTTTTATGGGTTTGATTGTTACGGTTGGAATTGTATTATATCAAATAGATTTGGAATCATTGCGTGGAAATATTTTGTCTGTATTACGCGACAGTACAAATATGCCAATAGAAATAGATGGTAAAATATCGTGGAATTTTTCATTACGTCCAGAAATAGAATTGAATAATGTTCGTATTCCAAATGCTGAATGGGCAAAGAATAAAAATATGTTCGTTGCTAAAAAAATAGATGTTAGATTGGATCTATTATCTTTGTTTAAATCTCATCCTGTTATTCGTAATATAAAGGTTCATGATGCAAAAATATTTATAGAAAAAAATAATAAAGGTGATATTTCTGTTGTATTTAATAAACCACAAATACCAGAAAAATCACCGAATACAGAAAAACAAGTGATAGATAGATATCCAGTAGATGCTCTTCCTTTTAGCAGTTTAAATATTGAAAAAATATCTGTTAATTTATACGGAAATGAATATAAATTATCAAGCTTTGGTATTGCAAATTATATGCGCAAATCAAGACGCGAATTCAGTGGATGGGTAAAACCATTTGATGATAATTTTCCATTTGTGGTTCAATTTTCAGAATATAATCAGGATAGAAAAATTTATCCTGTGCGAATCGCTTTTTCAACAGGGGCAGAACCTGTGATTGCAGATATTGCATTAGAAGGAACAAGCAAAACGCCTATTGATTTTGTCGTAAAAGGTGAAATACCACATATTGAAAAATTGGGTTCTTGGTTTAATGTTGATATTATGAAATTGCCGACAATAAAATTAGATGTTGCTGGTGGTATAGACAGAAAGAAATTATCATTTAAAAAGTTTTCAATTGCGTGTAACGGTTCTTCAATTAATTTTGCTGGTACATATGATTGGACCAAAAGCACACCTGTTATAAAAGTTGACCTTTCTAGTGATATGATAAATCTATACCCTGAATTTTATAATTTAGGCGAAGAATGGGTTCATCCAGATAGAGAATTGAATGCCTTTAAAGATATGCCTTTGTTTGGGGAGTTTTTGTATAATCTTGATGCAGATATAAATATCAATTTTAAACATTTTATTGTTTATAGACATTTTGATTTGTCAAATATGGATGTTAAATTAAAAATCAAAAATCATAAAGTTCGTATGGATGCCACAGTCGGTATAGCAGACGGTAAAGTTGATGCTGTATTAGTTGCAGATATTGATAAGCAAGGTGTTTATGACGCCACAATGGCTGCTGTGGGTAATAATGTTTATATAGGTGGAATTATAGAACAAGTTGATGTTAAAAATATTCTTTCTGGTGTGCCAGTGCATATTGATTTGTATGTAAAAGCACATGGTAAAGATATGTCAGAAATAATGCAAACTATAACAGGACCTGTTCTTGTATATTCGACTGATCGTGGTTTTGCACATTCTGATTTAGTGGAATATATGTACGGTGGGGATTTCTTAACATCTTTGCGTGATGGTGTGGCTGATTTGTTCACTGGAAATAAACGCGATATGATTGAAATAAGCGGGGTTGTTGCAAATCTTAAATTAAGAAATGGTTTGATAGAAACACAAAATGGTGTTGCGGTTGAAACACATGCTATTAATATGCGTCTGGCTGGTAGTTTAGATTTGGGTAAAGAAAATATAGATTTATCTTTGGCAACTGTTCCTGTTAAAGGATTAAAACTATCTCTGACTGGTAATTTGGTTAATACATTACAGATAAGTGGTAATTTGTCAGAACCAGATTTTAAAATAAGCGGTGCTGCGGTTGCTGGCAAGGTTGGATCTGCTGTTGGTATAGGTTTGTTGTTGTCGCCATTTACAGGTGGTTTGAGTATATTAGCAGGTGTTTTAGCAGGTGACTTGTTGGAAGGTTGGTTGGCTGATGAACATCCATATGAAACAGCCAAAACAAGTGGGGCGCCAAAGAAACATGATGATCCAGAATGGATGAATCAGCCTGTTGAAAAATTGTCTAAATCATTATTTAAAATAAAAGGATAAAAAAAATGTTAGATTGGTCGAATGCTATTCAGATTCTTGTTATAGTAGCAACAGTATATGTTTTTTACATGCATTTTATAAAGAATACTTCTTCTGAAAGATTAGTAAGAGGATTGATAGGTTTGGGCTTACTTTGGGCAGGCAGTTTTGTTTTGTCGTGGATGCATTTGTATTTATTAGGGCGTTTTTTACATTGGATAGCTTTATTCTTATCTGTTGGTTTAATTGTTATTTTTCAACCAGAATTACGCAAATTATTGGCATTAATGGGAAATGTTCGTGGATGGAAGAATATAATTCACGCTTTTAAACAAGATGTTAAAAAATCATCTGATAAACAAAAAGCAGTAGAAGAAATTATCAAAGCTGTTTTGTATATGTCAGAAAAACATACTGGTGCTTTGATAGTTTTTCCTGAAGATATAGATGATGGGGTTATAGAACGTTACGGAACAAAAATAGATGCAATTATATCCAGTGAATTATTGTTAACAATATTTTTTAATAAAACACCGCTTCATGATGGAGCAGTTATAATTGCTGATAATAAAATTAAATATGCTGGTGCAATATTACCGTTATCTCAAAATCAATTACAGTGGAAATATGGAACACGTCATCGTGCGGCATTGGGTATGTCTGAAATGTCCAAGTCTACTGTTTTGGTTGTATCAGAAGAAACAGGTGATATTTCTTTTGCAGAAAAAGGTAATATAAAAAAGTATGATGATGCGAAAAAAATAAAAACGAAATTAGAAAAAATATTTGAAAAATAATATACGATAAATTGTTTTGTCAAAAAATAATAATTTTTGTTTTTTATAGATTTGCTCTTGCACCGAATCGGTCTTTTTTGGTAAACTCTTGAAAAGGAAATTAATGAAATAAAAAGAACAGGAGCAAATTATGGAATTTTCAGTGTTTCGTCAGGTTTTAATACGTGCGCGGGGCATATGCAGTCTATCGTTGAAAAACGTGCAACTTTGCCTATATTGGTTAATGTAAAAATAGAAGTTGCAGATGATTTGATTTTATCTGCGACTAATGTTGATTTGGAATTGGTTGAACATGTTGCTGCCGATATTACTTTATCTGGTAAAACAACTGTACCAGTTCAAATGCTTTATGATATTGTTCGCAAGCTTCCAGATGATGCAGAAATAAGTTTCAAGCAATCTGGTGATCAATTGGTTGTATCTAGTGGACGTGCAGTATTTCATTTACCAACTTTGCCAGCAGAAAATTTCCCAGTAATGGCAGGTGGTAATTTAAGTACAAAATTCCAAATGACAACTGGTGATTTGGCTCATTTAATCAATCAAACTAAATTTGCGATTCCTACAGATGATGTTCGCTATCATTTGGGGGGCATATTCTTCCATATATCAGAAGATACTGGTAAATTGACGGCTGTTGCAACAGATGCACAAAGAATGGCTTTGTGTGCAATTGATGCACCGGCTGCGGCAAAAGGTATGCCTTCGGTTATCATTCCAAGACGTGTTATTGGCGAATTGTCTAAACTGTTAGAAGATGCGAATGTTGATGATGTGTTGATTGAATTGTCTGATACCAAGGCACGCTTTACTGTTGGTGCTGCGACATTAACAAGTAAATTAGTTGACGCACAATATCCAAATTATCGTGTTGTTATTCCAAAGGGTAACGACAAGATTGCAATCTTGGACAGAAAACAATTTGTTAATGCAGTGGACTTGGTTTCTGTGGCAAGTGTCGATAAAACTAAATCTGTTCAATTGGCGTTTTCAATGAACAAGTTGGTTATAAGTGCTTCCAGTCCAGATGCTGGTGCTGCAACACAAGAATTAGATGTGGAATATAATGGCGATGCAACATTTACAATCAATTTCAATGTAAAATTCTTGCTTGATGTTGCAGGTCAGGTTGAAGGGGAAAAGTTCCAAATTGAAATGCAAGAACCTTTGTCTCCGACAATCATAAAATCTACAGAAAAAGATACAGATGCATTGTTTGTTTTGATGCCAATGCGTATGTAAAAAACATAATTTAAAAAAACCGCCAATACGGCGGTTTTTTTACCGGAATATAAAAAGGAAAAATTTATGAATATTCAAGATATTACACCAGGAAAAGAACCACCAAAAAGAATGAATGCTATTATTGAAATACCTGAAAATGGTGTTGTTAAATATGAAATAAATAAAGAAACAGGAATGTTAAAGGTGGACAGGGTTTTGCATACACCTATGGCTTATCCTGCGAACTATGGATATTTCCCTGGAACGCTTGGTGACGATGGTGATCCGCTTGATTGTGTCGTTGTTTGTAACGCTCCTCTGAGACCTGGTGTGTTAATCGAAGTGCGTCCGATAGGTGTTTTAGTTATGGAAGATCAAGCAGGTGGCGATGAAAAAATAATATGTGTTCCTTTGGACAGAATAGATCCTTATTATGCGCAAACAAATTATATTGAAGAATTGCCAGAAATATTGAGATCAAAGATAGAATATTTTTTTCAACATTACAAAGATTTACAGCCTAATTCTTGGTCTAAAGTAATTGGTTGGGGAAATCGTGAGGCAGCAGATAAGTGTATTATGGAATCCATAGACAGATATTGGAAACATAAACGCGAATCGCAATAAAATCTTGCGAATACGCAAAGTTTAGTATATTCTTATCAGGTAAAAATTAAACCAAGGGGTAAAAAATGGCATCTTTTATTGCAAATGATATGCGTGTGGGTTGGGTTATTTCCCATAACGGAAAACGTTATTCTGTAACATCTATTACAAAAGTAAAACCAGGCAAGGGTGGTGCTTTTGTTCAAGCTGATTTGCGTGATATTGATTCTGGAAACAAAGGCGGTGATCGCTGGCGTGCAGAAGATAAAGTTGAAAAATTGATGGTTGAAGATATTGAATGTCAATATTTGTATTCTGATGGTACAGATGCATTCTTTATGAATTTAAATGATTATGAACAATTCACAATGCCAAATGATTCTTTGGGTGAACAAATGAA